>JAUMHQ010000046.1:1983127-2003259 GCA_032361165.1 Enteromius paludinosus | reverse complement strand
TATGTTCATGTACTGAACTGTTATTATTCAACCATGCCAAGATAAATTCAGTTTTCCATTCTATGGCACCTTTAAGCATTAATTTTATGTGAGAAATGGAAAGTGGAAATGAAAAGGCAGTCAAAGTGGAAAATATAAAAACAGGGAGCTAAATATCAAATTTTCACCAATATTGATACACTAAAAACATGATTCGGTACTAATATACTGCATATCAAGTGATGTAGTGTTAAGAAATTTCATCAATTAAAGTATTTCTTAACAATGATGCTAATAATGCAGATCAAATTTGTTTGGCTAAAATATCAAGTAGCATTACCTGCCGTATATCAAAACACTTAGAACAGCTCACTTAAAATCTGTTTATAATTAATCCTTTAATTGCAGCAATGCATTTCAGTGCACCACTAGTGATTGTTAAGGCGGAAAAAAGCAGCTTCCCCCTAGCCCAACAAACCACATGCAGATTGTCTTTTAGTCTGTGCTACTGAGGCATAACCATCCATGCACAGTGAGGAGAGCCCAACTTCCTCTGTCACATACAGCTGCTGTCCCGTGATGCAAAGCGCGCTGCAGTAAAGCAGGCCGAGCTCGCTGAACTGCCACCCATTTCCAGCACTGTGCATTCCAGGCTATTTAAAACTCAACCCCAGTGCAGATTTACCCAAGCATAGTCTTCTGGTCATTATTTCACAACCCAGTCACCCCCACCCAACCCCCCCTCATCCACCACCACCACCACCCTGATCTCTCTGCATCACACCGTCTTTCTCCAGAAGCCATCTTTAAGGGCCACTCTACAGCAGCAGAATGATGCGTTTGGTAAAGGATTTGAGGTTTGAGGCCTTACAGACAGCCACTGTCTGGAGCCAGACAATACAGTGTATTCCCAGCGAGCTGAAGTAGGTCAGAAAGTGTATTTGGCAGTGCTACGCATGTTTACGCTCGCCGTCTCCGCTGCAGAGCTCTCAGCCTCCCGCTTGCATTCATGCATGCCAGTCTGTTATATCCACCCCGACCGGCCCTCTGTCCTTCTCCACCCACCTTCAACCGAGTCCTTATCATCAGACACAGACTTTGCCTATTCAGCGCGCCCACTCTTGTGCCTCTGAACGGCGTGCATGCATGCATCTACATCTGCATAAAATAAGTCACCGATGAGGCTTAATTATAAACTACACCCAGGTTTTTCATCTTTTTGAGAAGGAAGCACACAGCTAGCTTCTTGCTCTCAAATGTGACCATCTCCTCAGGCCAAACCTGATCAAAGTACAGGGCCACATCAATGACCAATGGTCACCATAGAAACCTCCATTCACTGACTCCTGCCCCGAAAGCCCCGCCCCTTCTCGAGGGCCCTGCCGTTTAACACGGCCAATCCGGTTGGAGCAGTCAGGTGACACTGCAAGGCTTATTTGAGCGAGGAACTGCTGGAAACAGCCGGAGGTTGTCTGTCAACCACATGGCGCTTGTCAAAAGCTAGAGTGGAGAAAAGCAACCCGCCTTTGCGAAAATAATCCACTGTGCTCGCGCATACACAACAGCCTTCGCTAAAATAAGTGAGACTTTGTGTTGGAGCGGCTTTGGTGCCAGTGAGGGTGTAACTTGCAGGAGACGTTTGCATGATTTCCATCCAGCATTAGCTGTTAGGATTAACTAATGTTGCTGACATAAAAATGCATAGTTTTAGAGCGTTATCATAGTAAACAAACAGAAACTGCACGCAGAGAATCTGATAAGAAGGGTTTGGAAATGCCTAAATGTTAGTAAAACCTTCACAAAGTCATTTTCTGCGGGCAGAGTCCATATGTGTGCGTATGCTAATCCCTCTATTACCGTGCACCCTTCGTAATCTTCTGTACTTTGCCTTGGTGAGCACACTGATCTGGGATCAGAAACAGTCTATCAGTGCCATTTAAATTTTAAATGCATGGCTCTTTAGCATTTTGCATATGTTCACACAACCTAATTTACCCTACAAAGCAAAAAAAATAACAATTGCTGCTAAATAGCCTACGTCTTGGTACACATATCGAAACATTTTAAAATCAAGATGGATTTACCTGAGAGGCCAAATTACATAATTCCTGTTTTCTTGGAAATGTATCAGAATTAAAGAAGGAAAGGTATTCTAACGGAGTAAGGGCAGTGGCGCTACATAAATATGAGGGTTTGGTACGCAACTCAGTTTTGGTGTCATGGTTCGGTATGGTTTCGTTACAGCAGGGGAAAAAACTAAGCCTAAAATTTCTTTTTTTTTTATTAAACACTGGTTTACTGAACAAAGACTCTTTCTTAGGGATAAAAATTGACCTCAGCTTATGCTCTAACTATAGGTTTCCAACTAACAACAGAGCCTAAACTCAATTGTAATAACTATTTATTTTTAAATATAACAATCAGCACTAAACTTAAAAAAAAAAATTACTAATAAAAAAAAAAAAAATATTGAGCTACTGAGCTATGGACAATGATGACTTGCCTTAGGAAAATGAAAGGCAATGTGACATTTTGATTTTGTGCTTACGTGAAGCGTGAGATGTTCATTCATGTTTATTTTGTATTAAGACTATTGTAGTAGGAAGAGGAAGGGATGATTGCTGCAATTTGAACCAAGGCATTTATACAGAAATGTTTAATGCCACATCAAATAGTACCAAAACAGCACTATTGTCAAAATTTCCAGAAAAAATATTGACATATTTTGAAATACGAGACTTTGTTTCTCATCAAAAGTAACAACATATAGACTAAAACTGTAAGTTTCCAATAAAGTTCCACGTGCAGTGGATAAAACACATGTGGAATACTTGTATCATTACTAGGGGTGTCAAAATTAATCGTTTCTACGATGCATCGCGCTGCAGACGAGAACGATTCGGTATCGGTTCAGTAATAGACCATAACCGGTTATAACATACTAACGTGCTTCGTCGCAGTAGAATACAATGGCAGAGGGAGACCCAAAATTAAAAAGGCTCCGACTGCTTTAAAAGCCGACATCTGGGCACATTTCGGCTTTTATGAACAGAGCTACTGTCTCAGGTTGTCGAGGAATGCAAGGTATCAGATAAAGATGTAGTGCTTGTGACAGATAATGCGTCGAACATGATCGCTGCAGCTTAATTCGGAACATTCCCTCACGTTAAATGCTTCGCGCGTATGAATCTGGCATCGCAGCACGCGCTTAAAGTGGCCGCGCTCTCCCGGCTTTTGGCCAAAATCCGCCGAATATCAACATTCATCTATCGCAGCACCGCAGCGAGCCACGGTCCGAAAGTCAAACAGCAATGTCTTGGCCTGAGAAATCACAAGCTGATGTCAGAAGACAGCAATCCGACAATGTCTCCCATTGCTCCTCTAAATGCTATTTTGGTTTATAATTTCATGTTTATACATTTATTCAAGAAGTGTGTTTTCATTGAGAAGATGAAATTAAAGTTTCAGTTCATATACTGTATCTGACTGTTTGTGTTTATTAACAAAATTATATACATGTGAATTAAAATTGAAAATTGAGTATGCAGTGCATCGTGATGCATCGAGATATTGTATTGAACTGAATCGATGACATAATGATCGTAATCAAACCGAACCGCGAGACCAGCGTAGGTTCACACTCCTAATCATCACACACCTAATAACTATAAACTTATTTTCCATTTGAATTAAGCTTATTTTTCGTATCCCACTCTTGTTTTAAGTATAAACTTAACTTTTAGTCATTCAAGTACATGCATTTTGCTTTATACTACACAACTTTTGAATCATCATGAGTAGGATCCAAAATCATATTTGTGTGTTAGGCCAGTTTTTAGGGTTTGTTTCTAAACTCCTAACTGCATGTTACACGCTGGCTGTGTAAATCCAGATAACACCGACCTCTGCGCAGCTGGAAATGCTTGGCCAAAGGTAAAGCGTCTATTTACTTTATTTGGTTTTTTGTCTGTCCTATCTAATGATTATCTCAATCATAGCAGTTTGACTGCGGCATGGCATACTCGAATTGTTAGTAGCCCAAACGACAGAAAACCAAGTGGCACGGCTACTCACAAAACGGCATGTTTTGAGAGCTGCATTTACACAGTAAACATGTAAACAGAGTAAATGGTAAAGACACAGCGCTGTGATTGGTTGGGGATAGAGGAATCTACGGGGTGGGGGTCTCTGATTGGATAGAATTAGCTTTTTTAGTTTACTTGGTAAATATTTTAACATATTATAAAAAAAGAGGATGCGAGTAAACTCCATCGTGCAGGACAAACAGTTAAACAATCAAGAGAGCATCTACCTGAAATGACTGAGCACGGAGGGCACTGCGGAGCAAGCTGTCCAGTTTACAGATAAAAGACATGACTATTTCCTAATTTTAAAATAATATTTAATACACAGATAATATGTTTTCGATACACCATGGCCACGAAAGCGCTATTTACTACTTGCTTTCTGGTGATTAGGGGAGGGACATTCTCATTGTAGCGCACGAGTCTTGACTCTTTTTGTCCCATTTTCCCAGAAAGACAGTACATTTTGCACGTATGTGCTAAAGGCCAGATCATTTAAAAAGTATTGCACATCTTAAAAACCGTGCACTGTAAATAACTTCAAAGCTAACATGGAATAAAAGCCACAAAACTGAAACTGTAACGTCACTGTCTTTTAACACCTACTTATTGGAGTTCATTTTGCCTCTTTAGGTTTTTTGTCTCATTCTAGTACACTAAAAGAACACGTCCCATTCTCTGCGATAAGCAGGTTAATATTTACAGGAACCCTGAGATGAACCGAGCTACAAAAGAACCAGGAGTGACCTTTGCCTCGTTTCCATGTTTTGTTTTCCTTGTCCTGTTCTGTGAGGAATCCTCTCCTCCTCGACAAGCTTTAGGTGATTAATTCATTCAAAATGCAATTACTTAATGGTTTAAACATTTACATGAAGTGCAACTGATAAAGTCAATCCTGGGTCAGTTTCATGAAATCAGTGCAGTTCCACTAAAACGCTTTCCTTTCTGGAGCACACATGCTTAGGAACGGTTTTGTATGTACTATTTGCTCGCAAATGTTATGCAAGCTGCTAAATGGGAGTGTGGGAACAAAGAAATCTGCTTTTAACATCATTTTGTTTAAAGTACTGAACACTTAACATAGCTGGGACTTGGAAGCATGCGTGGATGATCAGATATTAGCGAGAGCCAGGATGGTGGACAGCCACATTCACTGTGAACACACTGCATGCCTTATTTTCTAAGAGCTGGAAGAGACGGGAGCGGCCGGTTTCTCCTCCTGAAAGGACGCCATTTTTGCTTCATTGTCTACGCTGCTTCGGGGCATTTTGGGAGAGGCTGCTAGAGAACTGCCTGAATCACCTTAATCCCACTGACTGATAACAGTCAACTAACAGCATCATTCAGCTGGAAGGATTTCATAACCTGGGATTTTTTTTTGTTTTTTTTTGCAGTACCATTAAAAACAACGTTTGAAGGTGCTAACTTGTTACGAAAGCTCAACTGAACATGACATGGGATGATCTTGTGATAGTGTGCCATGAAGTGCTCACTAATGAGATGAATGTGCTGGTGAATGAGTGTGCTTTGAATTATATCGTGTTTAAAGAGACGGTCCACCCAAAAAGAAAAATGTATTACTCATATACATATATATATGTGTGTGTGTGTGTGTGATATATATTTATTTCTATATGTTTTAGGTTAAATATCGCTGCAAGACAAGTTGGTGCAAACTGTGCTGCAAAGCTGACAGACAAGGAATGTACGATAACAAATCTATGAAGCTGACAAAATTTGTCTTATGACGTCGTTCTGTATACGGACATGCTAATTGAAGCTCTTTGAAGGAAAGCACTGAGCTAACAGCCCAGCCACATCTGTTTCCCATTGCACATCGCTCTCAGAGACACAGAGGAGGATCTGGCCTCATCCGGGACGTTTGTCTGTGAAGCTCTTCTTGCGCTTAGCAAGAGGAGATGTCCGATTCACAGTCCCTATAGGTCAACACTAGAGTGACATACTGACATGAGCAGTTTGTGCACACCTAGATTTCCCAGTTAAATAACTCCTGCAACTCAGTCACACACTGTCCCCTCCCTCCTTGCTTTTTCCATTTCATGAATCACTACAATGACCTGGAACTGAAACAAAAGTCACAGCTTTGTCATGAGATTTTCGTCAGATTATGCATGACGTGATATCCCTCACATCGCCATCGGATTAAAAGCATTTTGTGACACTCATGTCAAGTCATAGCTCAATTTTTCAAAATCTCCAAAGTTTGACTTTCAGCAAACCAAATGAATTAGCCACAGGCGTATTTTCATATTTGTTCAGCGAACTGGGAACCCTGCAAAGAATGCTAGTTCAAGACGAACTGGTTCCACAATCTGACTCAACCTGCGCTCTTCCCGTTTCTGTCTCCCTCCTTCACTCCTAAATGAGCTGCAAGAGCGTTTCTTCAGCATCTCCGCCTCCCTACGCGGTGCTCCCTCTCTAAAAGCTATCAAAAAATTCACAGACTGTGGGCAACTGCCAGCTGACAAAACTGTTTAGTCAGCAACAGAGGCAGGGTGGGAGAAGAGGGGCGGGGGAAGTAGCAGGGGGAGGCAAAGAAGGAGGCCTGCGAAGCCGTTTGTGATTCGTCTTCTTTTTCCTCTCACAGACAAACGTAAAAAAGTGAAAGCAAAGCTCACGATTCCTCAAAAAGGAGTGCTAGTGAGCTAAGCTATTTACGATCGTGGTAAAACATCACAGTTTGACTATTATGACCTGTTCGATTGACTATCACTTGCAAGGATATGCTACCTATTGTTTTTATATCTTTTTCTAACTTCCTCTATCCAAACAGCCTGCTCTATTTCCTGTCATCCATGTCTCACTTAACACTAAAGCATTTTCATGAGGACTCAGACACACTTTTAGTTTTTCTACTACACTTTGTGATTAAAAAAGTAAACAATTTAGTCCTGAGATGCCCAGAGTTTTTCACTACGAAAGGTCAACGCTAAAACTTGACTGACTCTATATATATATTTATTTATTTATTTATTCACCTTTATGTTTTCCAAACCTGTATGACTTTCTATTTTTAACCACACCATGACAGTCAACAGAGTTAAAAACAACATTAGTTGACACTGACTTTCATTGAGAGAGAAAAAAATTGTGCAAATCAGCTTTTTTGTAAAGCATGGAAGTTGTACAGGTTTGGAGCAACATGAGGATGAGTAAATTACGCACTGTAAAAAATATTAAGTTGAAACAACCTAAAAGTTTAAGGCGTCCAGCTAGATTTTTTTGAAGTTTTCTCAACTTCTTTTTGTCGATTTTTGACGTTTTCTCAAGGTTTTGTGGCATATCTGAATCTGGTTGCCTCTTTTACGTTTTCTCAACTTTTGAATTTTTGCAGCGTGTCCAAACTTTAATTTCTGGTGAACTATTCCCAACTTTTCACAGTCATTTTTGATTTGGCCCTAAATGAAACGTTCCTAAAGACTGTGTCTCGAATCTGAATAAAACATGCAAACAGCTAGCATCCATCTGCAAACTCATTTTCTTAAGCCCTACAGGTTACGTGTCGAACCCAGCACCCCAGGACCAAACCAAGCTTCCCATTCCCTTCGAGGGAGAGGGAACATAATCTTATCTAAAATAGACCGGTTAAAAATAGCTTCGGAACGAAACAGGACGCCCATCTCTACCCCTGGATGAGTGAACAGAACACCCATCACTAGGGGCTAACGGCTCGGAGAGGTGACCAACTGAGTCTCTCCATCCAGTCTGGGACTTCAACAGGCTGGTCCCTCTGTCTTTACACAGCGTAAACACTCACAGTTGGGCATGTTTATCAAAGGAAGTCTACTAGGGAACCCCAGAGAGCTCATTTGAATGAATATACATTAATCAAGGCTAATCGAGATGTACCAACCGTCAATTAAAACATTTTCAAGGCTGCGTCCTTATATTAAAATAGACCAAAACAAAATAGTACAAAATTAATCGGTCCACTCAATAGGGCTGTTGAGACTTTAAATACACTTCAGAGCGATTGAATACAAAGTGGAGTAAAAAGCTGATGGCCCTTTCTATCACTATCAGCACGGCAGCCCTGATGCTCACAATGGGTTTTCTCAATTCAACTCTGGCGACTCCCTGCTGAGGACAGAGGAGATTACAGCCCAGACCACTGGTTGACTGTTCACTAGAACATGCCTTTGAATTTTCAATGGTCTTCTTGCTTTACGCGTCTGAACAAACACATCTCCACCCTACATCAGCCTGCATTGTGAGAGGAGCAGCTATTAGAAAAATGTGAAAAGGAGGATTGGTTTTTTTAACCATGCCTCTCCACGGAAAACCAGCAGACAAATATCTATTGTTGTTATTAAATGCAAAAACAAGCAAAGTAATGCAGAAACAGAAAAGTAATATATTTGCATGTGATGAAACAACACATTCCCCTGTTGGTTCGGAGTACATTAACAAAGGTTAATCTTTTAAGATCATTTTGCGAATGCAAAAAAAAAAAATAGCAACTTGTCTTTAATTAGAAATGTTTCTCAAAACAATATTATTAATTATATTACGATTGACTATTTATTTATTTTAAACATAAATCCCCTTTTACAGACCTGGGAACCTCGAGAAAAAAAAAACATTATATAACTGCTTATTAAATCTTTTTATTTTTTATTTTTTTTTTTATTATTATTCTATCTTTTATATAGGTTGTGGCCTATTCAGACCACCTGGAGTACTTTCCAGGACCCCTAGTTGTAGGCAATTATACAATCTAACTATAGCAGATGACCACAAACCACAGCATAATATCTCAGCAATATACCAACTAAAGAAAAAAAGCCTTTAAAAGGTTTACACAGTACTTCACGCCATTTCAGGTAGCAACGTGCAACTTTTAAGGGAAGATAAGTTACTTTTAAGGTTGCTGCCCTATTGCACTTTTAGTGCATGGCATAAAAGTTCCTGTATAAAACAACCTAGATGTAGTGAAAAGGCATCGGACTGCAGCGAGTGAATGATGCTGCCACTGCAGGCCTCCTGGAACCCAGTGTTGAATTTGGTAATGGAATGTGAACTGCTCATCCGGATCTCTGCACATTCTGATTCCCCAAAGAGACGCGAGAACGAGCAGAGGCTGATGGGAGGAGGGCGCAAGCACGCAAACACCCGCACGAACAATATGATGCATCCGAGTAATTAGTCATCCCAAACCGAGACGGTTTTAACTGTATCGTCGATGTGGCGGCGCGGATCAAACATAAAAGCCGATTTTTGTTGTTGTATGACTGATCGGCGTTCATCTCGTGCAGCAAACCCAACCCAAAGTCACGACGACAGCGAACTTCCTCCTTTAAAACTTTTGACATTCCCAAACATTACGCTTGCAAAGCGCGAATGGCGAAAAAAGGGTGTTTTGGTGAGCGATAATAACTTGTCGATGGTGAGGAAAAGTCGAGAGCACAATTAAAACGTAAATACAACATGTCCCGACAAGGTCACAATATAAAGGGAAGCGTGTCCAACCCCCCACGCGTTAGCCTCGATCAAAGTTCAGATGTGGATGCTACTTTGGTTCACTAACAAATACTCACTTTTGATGACAATATATTAGCTAAACGGGAGCTAAAGCCACATTAGTGCCACTGAATGTGTGGTTATTTAAAGTGCTAAAGTTAACTCAGGTATGAGTACATGTGCGCTGGTTAGACGCGAGTGAATTCCTGTAGTCTGGCGTTCAACCTTTGGATGCGAGAATGAAACGAGGAAGCACAAACCCGAGCGAGGAAAAAAAAAAAAAGATCGGACATCATCTCAACATCTTCGGCCTTCCAAGTTTAAAAAACTTCCAACAAAGTATCCATCCAGCAAAGTTTGCAATCGGCAGGATGGAGAGCGTAAACAACAAGAAGAAGTAGTAGAAAAGTGCTCGATACTCACGCTTGACTTTGTCGGGCTTGGGCTGATTGCGCTGAGACATGGTGATGGTGAAAAGAGATGATGGACTTCGAAAAAAAAAAAAAAAACTGCAAACTTGTTCCGGAGAGCGATCAAAATGGCGTATTTGAGGATGTGCAAAGTTCGCCGACTGGATACTTCACATCGCCTGCTGTGTTAGCTCCCTAAAGGAATGATGGCCATCGACACTTCCGACGAAAGAGAGTCAGAAAAGTCACTTTTTCCTCAAAGTGTGTTCCTGAGCGCTGCTCAGTGAACGTGATAAGTAGACGCATCACGTGTTGCTCTAGTCTCCAAGGGGACGTGTGTTACTGAGGCTGCCACTGGAGTTCAGCTGTGAGCATCTCTACGGGAGGGGTGGAAAACTTCACTCCTCCAGCCTCATCCCATTGATTATTCACTAATAGATAGATATACAGATGTTATCGAACAACAAAAAACAACCGCATAAAGCATTACAAACGAAACAATTTTGTGATGATGCATATTTACAAATATATAAAATACTGTATTAAATAAATATTGTGTGTAAAACTAGGAGACGACATAAACGATAAAAAAATGACAAACGTAATGTGACTGGATACTGATGATGATGATGCAACACGCGTCGCGCTTGCTATCACGAGACAAACACCTGTTGATCATCACAGCTACTATAACGGGGCATTCGTCATCATCTCACAAAATACTGCGGAAGGGCGTTTAATAGTCTCAAAGAGAAACGAGGAGTAATTGCACGTATCTCCCCGCCTTTCTGTGAGTTTCGACAGCAGCCCTGTGCAGATCATAGCTCTGTGAATGTAACTCCGTATGCAAAGATCCTATATGAAGTCCTGTGACATCATTCATGTTTTGATTAATGGTGTTTGAGTTTTCTGTGTGCAAATATTGTAGTTGAGAGACACAAAATGACAACCTTAAAGATGCATTTGGTTACAAATGTGCGCATTCGAGCTTGGATTATTCTGTTTTGTCCCCTCCATCATGCTGCATGTTTTGCTAAATTTGAGTAAAAACTACTTGCTGGAAAAAGAGGTAAAGAAATGTCTTCAGCTTCAGTCATCATCAAGGGAAATTTGTATAGGCTAGTTAATTCATATAGGCTGTGGCATTTGACTAATTAGCTGGATTTGTCCCATATACTGTTAGTTATGTTAAGTTAGTGGTTTAAATAGCTTTTACTGGGATAAGTCGTACACCTGAGAGGCGTCGCGGCAGCAGCGTTGGGCTTGTGCTTGTGCGGCCACTAGAGAGCAGTCTCTGCCTTATCTTATGTAATCACAGGAGAGTGACCTTGTGTTGGTATACTAAGCAATGTTTCTGACCCACGGTGACCTGGATAATTGCCTCTGGCCTACATAGTGTTCTCCATCCTGCACAAAGTTCCACGTTCCTTTGCACGAATAAAAAGAAAAAATCCTTTTATTTTTTCAGTTTTCATTTTCTCATATTTTTCTTTAAAAAAAAACCCAAAACAAATAAATAAAAACTTTGATTGTTTTTTTAAATGTAAAGCTTTTCGTTTCACGATTAGGAATGTCCATTATTTAAATGAAAAACAGAAAGTGGCATTATTGAGCACAGTTCAAAATAATGTTGATAGTTGAAGTTGATACAGCTATTATCAGATACAGCTCACTTCTGTGTTGTAGTGATTGTGAGCGTGTGTTTATGCACGTATGGATGTTACTATTGTTTGAAATACCTGTGTATGAGCATGTGTTGAAGAAACACTCACACACGCAATATGCATTAACAATTTTGACAACAGTGCCATCTAATGGTAAATTGTACATAGCCTGCTTATCAGTTGACTCAGTCTAAAATTGGACCCTAACTGGATCCCCCATGAACCAACCGTTCTTGCAGTTTGTCATGATAACAAATAGCAGATATTAATAGTCAGAAATGTTTTATTTTACAAAAAGACTGAATGACTGGAAACTAGACTCTTATTCCTAGCAATGCCTTTTTTATTTTGTAATTTCATATGAATATGTCATAGGTCAGTTGTGAGGGCAATTGAAATAGTGATCTATGACAACTGTATTATGTTGCACTAAAAATGATTTGTGGACACATCAATATTTGTAGGTTTGTGGAGGAAATAGTTATAATAGTTTATAGTTGTAATTATTTTGATAAAAAAGATTAAAGTAGACCCTTGGAGTAAGATGACCTCTCCAGAACTAGGAGGCATTGAAGGGCTCAATTACTTATTGTAATATATAGCGTTATTATTCAGTATTCTTTTCATTAAAACCCATCATTCATTTTGCATTCATTGTGTTGCTATTATGAGATATGTTCAATTAAAATATGGACAATTAAATAGGCTGTATATAAAACTTATATCTAAATATTTTACAATAGTCTGTAAAAGTATATGCACATTGTTGTTTTAAATATGGGAATTTACCCCCATCTTACCCCAGTGTTTGTTTGGTTTTTGTCAAATAGCTAGGCTACTGATCGCTTGGGGGCGCCTAAGGCACGTTTATTAAGTGTATTTCTGACAAAATCGCTCATCTCCAACTCTGGTACCCATTGAATGTGTAAGTTCATTTTAAATGTATTAAAATCCGATTTTTCACACTTTTAATTTTTTTTCGTATCTATTAGAAAAACATTAAGATTTCAAACGTTCTAAATATAAATTATAATATTTTTTCTAAACCGGACTTTATTTTTACATAAGGATTCCGATAGATATGCAGCACGAAATAAAAACATGTTTTATTAAAACGTGAGGTTTTGTCAGTCAGGTGCGCGCTGACGTCATCATGGCGCAAGAAAGTAAAGGAGGAGTGTGAGCGTAAGTGACATCTCCATTCCTCCACAGTCCACTTTATCTCAGGGAACTGTGGGTAATGCGTGACAGAAGTTATTTAATCTCTCTGGAAATGCAGCAGTTTGCTGATGAGAGGACGTAGACCACAGAATACTGATTCTGTTAAGCGTAGGATGGGACTGACTTTAACCGAGAAATACAATACGATACTTTTCACACTGGAACTGGGTGAGTCATTGAGTTTAGACGGATGCAGACTATTTATTGTTGCTTTGAAGTAATAATGGATTTTTTTTTTTTTTTCATTAAATAAAAATGTTGAGAAATTTTCCTTAATACTTTGGGGGGAAATATATGTCTTGTATATATATGTAATGTTTATCTATTGACTGTGAAGGGCATAGATTAGTTAATTTGGGCTTTTGGGGTTTTAAATGATAAATTGAGGATAATAAGAAAAAATCAACCTCTTTTTTTAAGCGGGAAATTTTGTTTGTTTTATTCTGGGTGATTCATTCTGGTGTTTTTCAGTTTCACTGTTGCAGGCAGTGTGTGCTGGAGGAACATGTGAAAACGTATTTAAAGGTTTCTCAGACTGCCTGCTCAGCCTTGGAGAAAACATGGTGAGCTATCCCCAAGAGCTGGATGACAGCGAAAACCTACAGACCATCTGCTCGTAAGTACACACAGTCTGCAGTCATTTCTGGAAGAAGCTAAGCACTAAATACCTGGTGGTCTTTCTCATGTTCACATATCCATGAGCTCCACGCATGCCATCCGCGGCTCAGACTCACAATACTGAAACACATATAATTCGCTAGGACTAAAACGGATTGTGCACTTTATGTTTCTCCTCATGCAGATATTGGAATGACTTCCACTCGTGTGCCTCGACCGCAATCGCAGACTGTCAAGACGGAGCAACAGACCTCTGGGAAGAACTGAAACTGCAGTCCCGGAGCTTGAACTATCAGGGAAGCTTGTTTGAATTATGCTCCGGGGATAATGGAGTATCCAGAGTTTTATTACCAATGGAACTGAAGATACTGCTGATGTGTTTTACCACACTGGTGGCTTGGCTTGCTTTTGAGTAATAAACCTGAAGATCTGACCTGGAACAAGTCACAGGATGGATAATGTGCATCACTGTTTCTTTTCAACTGACTCTGTACATGTTTTGATTCACATGATATGATGATTATGCTAAATAATAGGAACTCATTGGCACTCCTTGACCAATGGAAGGAGGTCTTTTATTAGGGCTTTTATTTTGTTGTATTTAATTTTTTTATACCAAAATTTGAAAATGATTTAAATTATTATGTTATATCTTATTATATGATATTAGACTTTTCTTAGAACATGCATTCTGCAAAGAGGACAAATAATTAGAATAATTTTTATTATTGAAATATTATTATTATTATTATTCATAGCACACCTTAAATACATATTAAGTTCTGAAAAGTACATATTTAACATCACAGACTTTTTTCTTTATAGACCAATCTGCCCAAACAAAATTAACTTAATAAACTGTTTATTTTATTACAGTTTAGGATAATGACATTTACTTGTAAATGTATACTTATAAATTAAAAAGTCATTTGGGCAAAATTTAAAAGTGTCTTATCTTTTGTTGAAAAACAAGCAAATGAAATATGAATCAAATAAATCAAATGTTTAAATAAAGACCCTGCTTTTTTATTTAAAGATTTTTTTTTGCTTCTTTATAAAGTACAACAGTATTTGTTGTATTTCGAGATTCTTGATCATCTAAATAGCTTCAATGGGTTCAAGCTCTGTTAGTAAATTGAGTTGCTTTAAATAAAACAAACAGCTAATGCAAGTAATTCTATTTTTTTTATCTACAAGGAATGCATGCTCTTTTGAAGTTATGAAGCCCCCAGCATTTTTTTCCTCTTTAATGATAGTAAAAAAAAAACTGAACATCTGTCTAAAGCAAGACAAGACACAATACATAAATGGGGAGCACATCTCTGGTGGAATATTAATGGCAGAAGAAGCCCAGATGCTCTTTTGATTGTGAATACGAGCCCTTGAAATGGGACCGTGGCCACGACCTGGTTATTAACACGCGCTGTGCTGAAGGCCCAAAGCATTCCCAGAAGGGATTGTGCATTCATTGACTCAAGCACATCTGTCTTTTTGTTTGACGTGAACAAACTAAAAGCCAATCTAATTCAGTCACCTTGAGAGAATAATATACTGTAAGAGGAATCTGTGCGTGGAAAATGAAGCAAGATTTGCTTTATTCACTCATTTAACACCACAAACAAATTGTGACCATGGACCACAAAACCAGTCGTAAGTGTTAATTTTCCGAAATTGAGATTTATACATGATCTGAAAGCTGAATAAATAAGCTTCCCATTGATGTATGATTTGGATGGATAGGGCAATCTGGAATCTGAGGGTACAGAAAAATCTAAATGCTGAGAAAATCACCTTTAAAGTTCTCACATGAAGATCTAATCAATGTATATTACTAATCAAAAATTAAGTTTTAATATGTTTACAGTAAGAAATTGGCTAAATATATTCATGGAGCGTGATCTTTATTTACTTTACTTATTTATTTTTTTACATACAATGTATTGTCTGTAGACTGCTTAAAAAAGGATCTGCTGAGTTAAACCTCGGACACTGCGGCAGAATTAATGTTAATGATGCTTGGTTATTTTTCAGCTCAAAACTCAACACATATAATCCAAATGTACTATTTTTACTTTCTTTTCAGTAAATGTAAAGTATCAAAACAAAATAACTTGCTCGTCCTGTTTGAAGAGCATGGAGCAATGGTCCTTTTCTTAACAGCCACACTTTGGATTTTATCAGCCAATGGCCAAATAGATATTTAAGTTGTATGTTGTTGCTTCTGTTGTTGTAAGCTATTATTCGATTTAGCTACTTTCTGTCAAATTGTTCTCATGCATTTTTTCATATACATACAGGCCATTTGATTTTTAATACTTTTATCACAAATGCATCATTAAAAATAAGATAAACAACACGCATTTACAAAAAAGATAGGGAGGCTTTTCTTTTCATGACAGCTTTAGCCAACCAATATGATCCACATTTGCATGAGTAATATTATGAAAAGCCATAAAAACATTTAAGCAAATTCCAAAAAAGATAACGCAGTTAAACAGTAGCATGAAACTAACACATGGGACTTCAAGAAGGTTTGCATTCTCACCACCGTGAGAAGAGTAATTCACACCACAATAACACAACAAATTGCACAGTGACCCCCACTGCCCCAGGTAAGGGCTGTGTCCTGGAAGGGGAAAGAGATCAGCAGAAGAATAGTCTTGACATATGAGCTCCTTTGGCTAAACCTTTTATGTTCTTAGAGAGGCTTAGGTCACCTCTGATAGAGACAATATCGCAGGGCCTCTATGAGACAAATGGAAAAGCTTCTCCCTGCTACCAGAAAAAAAACAACAAGACCACGGCTGCCCAAACACATGGTCCCAACACAGAGACAACCTTATCAATCTCTCTTTATAACCAAGCTCTAAACAGCCCTCTGCGAGGCAAGGAAGACAGTGAACTTTTGAGTAATGGGGGAAGGTCAAAATTTCAACAATCTCAGATTGCCTACTGTGCATTATTCTGACAGGAGTGGAAACCGCTTTTCCTGACACGACTTTCCTGCGAAAATGACACGCTTCATGAATCTAAATCCCATTTGAGGTTTCTCCATAACCAGTGTGCCAAAAATAGCGAGCTCGTTGTTTAAAAAAGGTCTTTATTTGCTCCTGACACTGTATTAAGCTCATCCAAAATTAGAACGGAAATCAGTGCTCCACGAGAAAATAGTATTTGCTTTCCCGTATCATCGCAAATGCCCCAGGGCTGCACTTGGGAGTCATGGAGCTGCATGTCTCCTTTGTTTCAT
Organism: Enteromius paludinosus; assembly: GCA_032361165.1. Lineage (NCBI taxonomy): Eukaryota > Metazoa > Chordata > Actinopteri > Cypriniformes > Cyprinidae > Enteromius > Enteromius paludinosus. Next base: position 1,986,551 of record JAUMHQ010000046.1, on the reverse strand, counting down.
TGCGGCATTTTTTTTTTTCTCCTCCACAATCCCGGGAGAGGGAGGAGAGCCGAAGTGACTCACACACAAAGACTAATTTGTTTGTTGGTAAAGAGAAACTTTAGTCCTCAGTTCCGGTTGGATCCATTAATAAATTCAGACGGTCTGGCAAGACACAGAGTGGGAAAGAGAGTGAGAGAGAAAGAGTGTCAGTTAAACAAAAGTAGATGAAGCTTTGTTATAAAAACAGGTTCAAATAGGTTGTGCGTTCGTTTGCACCAAAAACGCTCCTTTTTGCCTCACAAACCAAATTAGAAATATGTGCAACGTGTTTAAATGAGTCTCACATCTCCTAAAACTACCACACAAGAAGTTCGAAGCCAACTGATACAAACGTGCCCACAGGTGACCTCCACACTGAATCCTCCAGGATGAGCTGAGGCCAAAGAGCTCAACCAGTTCCTATTCCCCTCGCAAAGATCCGGCTCTTCCGTAAACACAGGCAGCCAGAGAAGCATCTGAACCCTTCTCCACCTTGTCAGGTTGGTGCTGCTTCCAGAAGGTCAGATGAAACAATCCAGTGCAACCGGGCTGGACAGTTTCCATAGCAAGACTACATATTTGCAAAGATTACCCTGCAGAAATGTTCTTCTTGCTTGCTTTTGGAAAAGTTCTGCTTGCATAAACTCATTTGCGAAGTTTGTACTTCTGCTTTGCAGAGGAAATAAAGTAATTGGACATTATTAGAAGATAATAATAATTTATAGTATAAATACACACTAAAAAGTTTGAATAGATGGTAGGGCTGCACGATTAATCATATCGCAATCGCAATGTCAGCCTATGCGATTACATTACAGCAAATGTTGCGATTTTATTAAATCAACAAATGCATTCGTGGACGTAACAAGACAGTCATTCTTGCGTTCACACTAGACGCGAATGAAGCATTAAGCGCGAATGAAACCAGTGTGAAACCGTTGTAAACTCAACATGTTCAAGCGTCCAACCACACGTGAATAGCGAGATATATTCGCCCAAGTCGCCTCAGGTGTGAACGCACTTTTAGCAAAGAGGGATTTGAGAAAAAGATTGGCACACTGGACAAGAGAAACCAAAAAATATATACTAAGTATATGCTACATCCTGCTAAAATGTTTTGACAACATGTAAAAATGGGTATTTGTTTTATTTATTTGTACTTTTGACTTTTGAATATTATTTTACATTTAATTGAATGTAATTTAATTCAGTAATGAAAATATGTTACTGTTTAATTTTGTACAATTTAGTTTAGTACAATTTACAATTAGTCGAAAAAATTGTAAATTTTTATTTGATGCTAGATTGCACTGTATACTGTATCTCAGTTGAGAAATACAGATTTAAGCATTATTAGTGCATTTTCCTTGATAACAAGCAAGTTGAGTCAACCACTTATATATCGTATCGCAATCGCAAATCGCAATTTTGACCTTAATAAATCGCAAAAAAATTTAATTTAAATTAAATTAAAAACAGGTAGTTTAAAATGCTAGAATTTGTGGGGGGGTGGGGTGGGGGGTGGAGTAAACAAGGATGTATTGCGTTTTAAAACAACAACAAAAAAATATTTTTTTAGTAAAATATTTAATATTACAGTTTTTATTTTTTTTGATCTATTAAATGCAGCCTTGGTGAAACTTATATATATAAATATTAGAATAGAATCTGATGATGATGCTGATTATTATAATTAGTTACAAAATGACAAAAGTAGTAATTATTATTAAATATGGTTTGTGTTCAAAAAACAATGCACAAATTTCAGAATTTCAGCACTTCAGAATTATTAATGGTCAGAAAAAATAAGCAATCAGTCTCTGCTCAAATAATAAGTCAGTCTCTGCCGTCTAATAGAAAATTGTTCCTTACCACTCGAACAAACCATAGCAAATTGAGTTGAATGTGTGTAGTCAAAAACACAAGTGAACCCCACTCATTGGCCACAAGACATATGAGTGAGGACATATGTGGCTTATCCTGTTCAAATCATAACCTCCAGGGTGCAGATTAAATGACAATTACAGTCATTTTGACCCACTTGCATCACACCGGCCAAAACTAATATTGTGTCAGTCATCTGAAATGCAATCTCAGAAGCGCTACACTGGGAATTATGTAAATTCGTGTTTGAAGCGGTCAGAAAAGCTTATTTCACTGTTTCAGAGAAAGAAACAAATTACAAAGGAAAGCTCCAACACCTCAGCAGTGAGTAGCAGTGTTAAGGTACTCAAATCATTTCCCAAAGAGGATTGTGCTCCGCTCTGCGTTCAGCTATAATCATCAGAAATCAGTCTGGCCCCAAGAAGTTATGGGCTCAGCTCTCGTTCGTGTCACCTGCACTAGCTGTCTTCCCAAGATGCAAAATTCAACTGTGAAACAAAAATGCCTACTTCACCATGAGCAAGCAGTAACCCAGGAGAGTCCTCTATTCACTGTGGTTTTAACACCATGGTACAAACAGACTGGCCTGTAATCCAACTCCTGCTGTTTACATCTGATAACCTTTTGCTGGCCATTAACAGGAATCCCTGCACCACTGGAGGAGATGAGGGATCCGTCTCTTAAGACCCAGTCTTCACCAAACATTTGTCCATCCATCAGATTGAGCTGAGCTATTTATTTGAAACCAAAAGCCCCACAACAACAGTACTTAATTGCAGCTGTTAAAGCGACTTAAAGAAAAAACAACCCTTGTGGGACAGATTTATATCTTCAAGAGATTATCAGAGGTTACTGAAACCACTAGTAATCGTTCTCGGAAAACAACACAATTTTAGCAGTTTTCCTGCACTTCAACTGTTATCTGGTGGAGGGTTGTTGAACGACATTAAATTCTTCCTGGTTTTGATGCCCAGTTGCTCACAAGATAAGGAGCCAAGTCCACTTGAAAGCAGGCATCACAATGCAGAGCATCTGATGTGAGAACCCTTAAGGATGCAAGCCAGTGTCTGATTGGAAGAATATGCCAATAATATGAAAATGTACACCACTTTTAAAAAGTCTGTGGTCAGTATTGGAATGCTTTTGAAAGAAGAATACATTTCACCAAAGCGACATTTATTTAATAAAAAATACAGTTAAATCAGTAACACTGTAAATATGTTAAAATAACTGTTTTCTATTTTAATACATTTCAGAATGTAGGTTATTTTTTAGGCTAGCAAAGCTGAATTTTTATCAGCCAATACCGCAATTATTGTTTTTGTTTTTTTTTAAATTATTATTATTATTATTATTATATACAGTATACATATATCTGGTTAAGTAGTATATTTATATTTTTATATATATATATATATATATATATATATATATATTTTTTTTTTTTTTTTTTTTTAAACAAAGGATAGGAAGTTCAAAAGAACAGTATTTTTGATACCAAAATATTTGCATAAAAATA
>JAUMHQ010000046.1:1931836-1952411 GCA_032361165.1 Enteromius paludinosus | reverse complement strand
AATCTTCGTTTGTGTTCTGCTGAGGAAACAAAGTCACCTACATCTTGGACGCCCTGGGGGTAAGCAAATAAACATCACATTTTCATTTTTGGGTGAACTATCCCTTTAATGATTAAAAACCCCAGTCTGCATTAATTGTAACTATGCATATAGAAACAGCAAAAATCAATTGGTCATTCATTCGTCCATTATTGCTAAGCTGCATCTATTTCTCTGCAAATACAATATGTGATAACCACATTTAAACGGTAAATTATTCAAAAATATCTTAGTCTACTGAACAAATAAGCAACATGAATGCACAATAGTACACACGTCTTCATTTCAAGGGTTTGGGCTCATTAAGGGGGAAAACATTTAAGAAAAACAGTACTATTAGTACAATATACCCTTATTCTCTAATAAAATGTATTTTAAAGCATAATTCCTGTAATGGCAAAGCTGAATTTTTAGCACTTATTACTCCAGTTTTGTGTGATATTATCATTATAATATTTATATTTAATGATATGGTATTGAAAAGAAGTTTTTTGATGTAAAAAAAAAAAAATACACCATTAATTTAAAAAATAAATCTTTTGTAGCATTATTTTACAATTGTGATCAATTTATTGCACCCATGCTGATTAGAAGCTATTATAATTATATATATATATATATATATATATATATATATAAATTAATGGACGTATATATTCAGGAGCTGCCTTCCTGTATAGAGAAGTATCTTCCTGATTTACAGGGACCATCCTCCCCAGGAGAAAGGTCCATTTGCATTAGGATGCATAATAGAGAGACAACATACAAAGGAGCCTTTGTACTTGAACAAACTACAGTGTATAAATAGAGTACAGTGCAGCCCAGTGCAGCTCATGCTGCTTTTGATGGTCTATTGCAGTAAAAACTCTCTTTGTATTCCAGAATATCTCACCCCTGGTATAAGAGTCTCTCCAATCAACATCCCGAAGATGTCAGTGAAGGTGACAGGCTGTCCGGCCGATTTCTTCTTCCACAGTGCTTTAACATAGCGGTTGACGTTTTGGGGCAGGAGCAGTTTAAGAGGGTTATTGCTGACTCTGCTCATCAGCTCCATATTAATATCCCCTGGGCCTTTAGCAGGAAACTCAGGGTGCGAGTACAACATGGACATATACCTATAGACACAGAACCAACATTTTTGATGTGATTGGTTGTTAAAGTGTACAGAATAGTGTTCAGCATACTGTTATGTGGCTGCTAGGGCAATCAGAATGGTTTCTAGGGCACTGCGTTGTGGTTGCAAGGGTGTTTTGGATGGTTAATTAGTGACCCACTTATACATTTTTGGATTTTCTGGTCACTGGAAAGGTTCTTTAATGGCCCCATAAACATCCATGCAAGCCGCACAAAAGATTCTTTATAGGGGAAAAAGGTACTTCAGATTACCAAAATGTTCTTCACTCCAAGAAAATTAGAACTGTTCACTGAAAGGTTCTTAAAGGAACCCAAAACAGTTCTCAATGCTGTGAAAGCGCCTTTTAAGACTGTAGAGGTCCATGGGATTTTTGCATCTTTAAAATAAATAAATAAATACAAAACTAACTAAAAGATCTTTTACTGACCATGTTGATCCAGAAAGTCCTGCCAAGTATGTTGCACAGTCAAGCACCCCAGACTCATACAGAGCCTTCATCACACCAGAGAAACCAACCATTGCACGGAAACCACCTCCAGAGCCCAAAATGGCGATGGTGGGAACCTGAGCAAAAACAGAGCTGTTATCAGAAAGGATCGAACTTGCTTGCGATAACATTCTTTTTTTAGTAAAGCACTGTTCATGCGGCGGTTTTTGACTGTACTTCTCTAGGTGAGGCTGGAAGAAAGCGTGGGTTTTCCATTTTGAGAAGCTTTTTGATGCTGAGCATAACCCTGTCCCTGCGAGTCTGCATGAAGAGCTTCTCCTGATCACACAGTGCCATGCTGAAGCGCAAGTCTGAGGACGCACTGCACAAAAATGATTCGCTTTCAGTCTCTCGTTCACTCTAGCATGCATAGAATTCACAAAACGTACAGAAATAAACATTTCTTCATACATACCACACTTCTAAGAACAAGTCCAGGAATACTTTTGTCGTCTAGTAAAAATAAGAGAATAATGGTAAGCAACAAGACACTGAAAAGAAGAACTACAAAACTTTTTTATGCAGGTTCATAGTGTTAAAAAAAACATTTACCTTGCCAATAGATAGGGTCACATGCTCTGTATGCCCCACTTTGAGCTTTGTGAGGGAATATTTAGTTGTGCCCAGAGTTTCGTCCATGACATAATTAGCGTCCATCAGTGTCATCTGAATAAAGAGCATTGAAACAGCATTATGATGACGTGCTGATGTGTTTAAATTCAATACGACACCTTTACTAATACTTCATAAACCCTGCCATATTAACCAATACTTTTCAAACATTGTATGTAAACAGTATACTTCAACAAGTATATTGCAAGTATTTAACTTAAAATACAGTAAAAAAAAATGTTTAGTTAGTCAAGTATAGTACTTGATTGGTGCACACATTTTTAAAATGTGACTTAAGTCTTAAAATAATTTTTGGGACCACCGTTTTGAGATGAATACAGAAAATGCCTTTATCTGCAAATTTACTATTTCTCTATAAGTAATAGAAGTTTTTACCTCCAAAACATTGGGTTGATTGGGATCCAATATGAATTCAAATGTTTCATTCCACATCGGGTTGATGTCGTTATTTATGTGTCGTGTTCGTTTTCTTGACTCTGGTGTGGTTGGTATGGACAGTTCCACATAAGGGTCTGGGGTGTCCACTGTAAACAAACACAACCGCTTAAGCATAGATGCTCATTCAAGGGCTGATTTAAATAGCAAGAAGACAGCATAAATGTATACTCACATAAATCCCCAAATGCACCTTTCGTCACATTTTCAGCTCTCACCACTTTTACTTTCAATCTATGAGAATACTGATGCTCAACCTGCGCATGTAATGATCCACAAAGTCAAGGATTTACAGCGTCAAGAGCAGTAAAAAATGTGTATGCATGTATAAAGGAAGCTCATTTAACTACTAGAGTAGGAAACAGACATTAGGTGATTCCCAAACAGAATTATTTCTAGACAGTATATATATGTCTCCAATGTCATAAATTCAGCAGCTGGCTGCATGCAAATATATCCAACCACTGCAAAAGAGCAGCAGCTTCCATTTCTAACACACGTTAAAGTAGCCTGTATAAATTTAACATGGTTTTATTGTAGTAAAAAGTGTTTTTTTGGCATACTGATTACCATTTGTACCAAAAACCATGGTTAAACTATGTCAGTGTTGCAAAACCATGCTTAATTGGTGGTTACCTAACGAAAAAATGAATAGATCTTAAAAATACAAATGAAACAGGTTCTACTTTAAGAATTTTCTTAATGATAAAATGAAACTTACTATGATGTACTGATAGGGATCTATGGAGGACATTCTGGCAGCAATGTGGAAGTCAGGAAGACGCTTTATTTCAAGACAGTCCGGAAAACATCTATGAAGTTAGACAATAAAAAAAAGAGGAAGAAAAAAAATGACTGTCTACGCAGGAAACCTTAGGGCTTCAACCCAAAGGGCTTGAAACATGATACCGCCTTTCCGAATGACATACAGAGTTCTTCTGAGACCAGAAGTGCTTCTTCTCTGTTCAGAAGTAACGTTATGATAGAAACTGTTTGTGTTGCCCGCGTCTAAGACGCGCGGATACGAAAGGTTTTACGACAATTCAGAGAAATTAAACATGCAATCACTTACCATAGCTGGTGGTACAGTGATGTTGGACCCTCTCCGACAAAAATAGTCATTTCAGGAAGCCAAGAGGAATGCGTATCACACTACTGGGCGGACTAAAGACGGAGATTCGAACGAATCGGTTGAAACGGTTCTTTGATTCAATCGAACCGATAGGCACAACGTCTGTAAATCTTAGAGCAGCGCTTCCCAAACCTGTCCTGGAAGACCTGCCCTGCGCTTTTTTTTTTTGTATGTCTCCCAAATCAGACACACCAAGTTTAGCTCTTGCAGTCTCTACTAACGAGTTGATAAGTGGAATCAGCTGTGTTAGATAAGAGAGAGATGCAAAATGTGGAGGGAAGGGGGGTCCCGCAGGACAGGTTTGGGAAGCAGTGTCTTAGAGAATATAGAAAACAAACTAAGCTAAACCTATGAGGTGGTTGAAGGGTCGGGACTATATACATTGAGACTTTTGACACAATATTTTTTTTGAGACTGACTTTACCAAATTGGACCACCAAAATGTACGCTACACACAACTAATCGAAAATATAGTTCATTGAAAATGAATCATTTGAACGAATCGATTCGCTAAAATCAGGGCGGACGTAGAATGCTTCCCCCGCCCCAGGGCTTCACTGCGAAAGGAATGATGTAGCGCTATGTTAACATTTTTAAGATATCGTTATAGGCTACAAGAGAAATGTCATCTCATACAAGTTTACAGGTTTTCTTTTAAGATTATGACAGAGTCATTAAATTATAACGCTTAAAAAGAAACCCAGAAACCTTGTTAGATCGCGAATAGAAGTAAAAGTTACAACTTTATCTGACACGGGGTGGCGCTCGTGAGTTAAAAAATGCGATCGTAATCACTGGAATTGCGTTTGATTTCGTTGCTAGGTCATGTCTGGTTTTGAAAGCATTTTCGGAGTAATTCTAGCCTTCTAAGTTAAATGTGATCCTGGACCACAAAAACCTTTACCAGTCTTAAGTCACTGGGGTATATTTGTAAAGGTATATTTGTATTAAAGATCATGTTCCATAAAAATATTGTGTGAATTTTCTACCGTGAATATATTAAAACTTCAATTTTTTATTAAAATGGTTAACTTTTCTCAGTATTTAGAATTTTTCTTTGCACCTTTAGATTCTCAACCAAATATTGTCAAATAAATAGCAAACCACACATCAGTGAAAAGTATATTTATTCATGCATCATCTAAGTTTCGAAAAATGTACATTTATGTACTGGTTTTGTGATCCAGGATCAGAAATGTAATACATTTACAGCCTATAATTTATTACTTAATAGCATATTTTGGAGTAACACACATTAAGTAGGCTACTTATGGATATGTTATAGTCCTGCATAAATCCTGAATATAGCCTAGAATTCAGAAAGAAAAAAAAAGCTGTAAATACTATTACCTTTTTTATTAGGTTTATTTTTTATTCTATATTTATCACTGTAAACGTGCTTACCAATAACAATTTTATAAACAAATAACCTATTTTAAATTAATAAATTCTTTTATATAAATGTAATAGCCTAAAAATAATATTGCTACTTCTTCCTGAATATAAATCAAGAATAAATCCGAAAAAACGTGCAACATGGAAAAATACAGCAGGCTTCTGTCGTCACAACCCTTCCGTTTTCCTGTTTTCCTTTCTTGTCATAAATTGCGCAAGATCGTCTCGGTTAAAAAGGCACGACAGCGCGTCCAGACGCTCACATCCACGCGCTTTACCAGAGTACGCTCCCAAGCGCTTCTGCTTCGAAGTAAGACATTCTAGAAACAACTTCTGGAATGAATAAACTGATTTGCCTGGTCTTACTTTCAAGCTTTTGGATCTTTCCCGGTGAAGGATGTAAGTTAACTCAGCTTTAACAATGTCAGAATTTGATTGTTCTACCCAAATGCAGTCTAATCATGCCTTTCCTTTATGGCTGTTTCCTGCAGACGACCCTTGCTGTGCACAGCCTTGTCAAAACCAGGGTGTGTGTTTATCTAAGGGTGCTGATGCTTATGATTGTGACTGTACCAGGACAGGATATTATGGTGAAAACTGCACTACCCGTAAGTCTGGCCATGGATGGTTTTTGTATTTTTACGGAAGAGAAGATGTGTGCATTTAACACTGTTTTTTCTTGCCTCACAGCTGAACTTCTCACACGCATCAAATCAACTCTGAAACCGAGTCCAAACATAGTGCATTATATTTTAACGCATTATAAATGGATTTGGGACATCATCAACAACATCTCCTTCCTGAGAGATGGCATAATGAGATATATCCTGACATGTAAGTTAACTGTGAATTAATAGAAAAATCTAACACATTTTTTTTGTAATTATGTCAAATAAAACTTTCTTTCATCTTTCTTGTTTTACAGCAAGGTCCCATTTGGTCAACAGTCCACCGACGTACAATGCAGATTATAGCTACAAAAGCTGGGAAGCATATTCTAACTTGTCCTATTACACCCGCACCCTTGCCCCACTGCCAAAGAACTGCCCTACGCCCGATCTCCCAGATGCAAAGCAGGTGGTGGAGAAGGTGCTGGTGAGGAAACAGTTCATCCCTGATCCACAGAAGACCAGTCTCATGTTTGCTTTCTTCGCCCAGCATTTCTCTCACCAGTTCTTCAAGTCAGACTTTAAAAAAGGACCAGCCTTCACCAAAGCCCGGGGCCATGGAGTAAGTGACATTCATTAACCATTTTACCTGCAAAAATGTTTGTCCCATCCAAAGTCTATAAGGAATAAGGAGCTTCAATACAATTTCTAAAGCTTCTCTTAAATTTTTAGGTGGATTTGGGGCATATTTATGGAGAGACACTGGAGAGACAACACAAACTTCGTCTGTTCAAAGATGGAAAGCTAAAGCATCAGGTTTGTGGATATTAAAATGGAAATTAACTATGGACACAGGTATTGCTTGTTGTTTTGAATCTCGTAAATGAAAAATCTATATGATTCATAGGTTGTGGATGGTGAGGTGTATCCTCCGTTGGTGAAGGATGTCCAGGTGGAGATGCACTATCCTCCTCACGTCCCAGAAGAACAGAAGTTTGCTGTGGGCCATGAGGCTTTCGGTCTGGTTCCAGGTTTGATGATGTATGCCACCATCTGGCTTCGCGAACACAACCGCGTCTGTGATATCATGAAGCAAGAGCATCCCGACTGGGATGACGAGAGAATCTTCCAAACCACTCGCCTCATCCTGATTGGTGAGTCTTGGTCCTATCATCCCAAACCTTCCTAAACCTAACAACTTTATGGAGAGTCTAAATATGCTTTTTTTTTTTCCCAGGTGAGACCATTAAAATTGTGATCGAGGACTATGTACAGCACTTGAGCGGCTACCACTTCAAGCTCAAGTTTGACCCCGAGCTTCTCTTCAGCGAGCGCTTTCAGTACCAGAACCGCATCGCATCTGAATTCAACACTCTGTACCACTGGCACCCGCTGATGCCTGACAACTTCCAGATCCAGGACCAGGTCTATGGGCACCACCAGTTTGTGTTTAACAACTCTATTTTGACCCAACACGGCATTCACAACATGGTGGAGTCCTTCACCAAGCAGAGGGCTGGAAGGGTGAGTTTCAGAACTGATAGAAAGCTTCATTAGAGTAGCCTCATGTCGTTACAAATGACTTTGTTCTGGGGAACATAATAGAAGATGTTTTGTAAAATAAAAGTTATTGGGGTCAAGTGTTGTCTTAGACTTGTTTCCCAGGCATACAGTCATACGGAACGACATGAGGATGAGTAAGTGTTTATTTTTAGGTGAACAACCCCTTAGTCTTTAATCCGCTGGTTTTGCTAATGTCTATAATTTTTGTGTGAGCAGGTTGCTGGTGGACGTAACCTGCCAGCTACAGTTCAAGGAGTAGCTGTTAAAGCCCTGGAGCATTCCAGAGAGATGCGCTACCAGTCTTTAAATGCCTACAGGAAACGCTTCAACATGAAGCCCTACTCGTCTTTTGAGGACATGACCGGTAAGAGCATTTAAAATGTGAAAAAAAGACAAACAAACAGAAATGGTAACATTTTGAAAAAAGTACATCATATTAAATGGTATTGTTATCTACAGGAGACACAGAGCTGGCAGCTGAAATGGAGCAACTTTACAGTCACATAGATGCGGTTGAGCTGTATACTGGCCTTCTCGTGGAGAAAGCTCGACCCAACGCTGTGTTTGGAGAGACTATGGTGGAGATGGGAGCGCCTTACTCTCTCAAAGGCCTCATGGGAAATGCTATTTGTTCTCCTGAATACTGGATGCCTAGCACATTTGGTGGGAAAGTGGGATTTGACATTGTTAACACGGCCTCATTGAAGAATTTGGTGTGCATGAATATCAAGGGTCCTTGTCCGATGGTGTCCTTTCAGGTGCCTGATGTGAAATATCAGAGTTCAGAAAACATGAATTCAAGCTCAGTGCATGCCACACAAAATCATATTAACCCCACGGTCATGCTGAACGAGAGAAGTTCAGAGCTGTAAAAGATTTTGAAGGCCTCGCAGTTGATGTCATATTTGTTATTTATTTGTCTATTTATATTTATTTATAAGTAATTTATGTGTATTTATTGCAAGGGTTTTGTATTGACATGCAACATGCATTTAAATATTTGTTTTACATTTACTTGAAAGAAAGTTACATGAGGTTTTCTCTTTGAGAACTCTTTTGTCACAAAGACAGATTTTTATTTATAATAAATAATTAAATGTAGCTGTTTCAGAAAAATGGAAATCCACCTTTTCTAAGTGCAACTGTTTCTAATTATGTGCATTTCTTAAATAAAAACATTTTGATATTTTGTTAATATATGTTTTGTGCCATTTCATTCTGTGAATTGTTGTTCCTCAAACTAATCCTAGAAAAATATATATTTTTTTTACAAGTTTTCTATACAATATTTACTTACAATATGTGTAATCAGACATTTATGGGTTCTGTGATGTAGAAAGATTACGTTTTAAGAATATAAAAGTAAAAAGTTTTTTTAATTTATTCGACCGAGAAGGAAACCCTAGTGCTGTTATTGACTTTAAGAGACTTTGATGTTTACGTTGGGGGGAGTATGTTTCCTGTCACGGTCTATACTAACACAGAATCTGTTAGTTTTTCTGAGTAAGATAATCATAACCAACATTTAATGGGATGGGTGTTAGTGGTGCAGCCTTATTACTTTGAAATCCGTCATAAAAGAGGGTCTGAGAATGCCTTCTATACCGTGTTGAATTGATTTGATTGTTCTGGTCTTCCGAAGTTAAGCTCCGCCTCCGCCCATACACACCTGTTGCTGGTTAATGAGGATGCCCCCCAAGATGTGGAAGTCGTGGAATGTGAAAGTCGGAGTTGTGTGGAGGGCAGTATATTTCCTGCTCTTAAAGAGCATGACCTCCACTGGTTAAGAAGCCTCAGCCTTCTTTCGGCGTGGAGCGCAGCCAGCTTTGTGCACGTCTTGCATATTTCATATTGGTGTTTTGTGTTGAAATGTGTTTGTTGAACTGCTGGTCTCATTTTTGCCTTTATTTATTTGATTTAATCCTTTATTATTCTTACGGCCAAATTAATGAGCTGTTTTGATCAAATAATAAATGGTTAAATGATGCTTGCCGCGTGTCCTTCTTATTGTGAGATCAAACTGGTCTCACGCCAAGACGTGACATTATCACGTTTGTCTGCTTTGAAAAACGTGTAGCTGTCATGGTTTAGCCTTCTCAGACGTGAAACTTAAACGTTTTGTGTTAACATGTTTCGTCCAAAAATTTGTGATGGGCTCATGTAACAGATTACAATGTAAGTCAGTGACAGGCATCAGCCGTGATCCACCACGGATAACTGAATTAATTTGATATAAAATTTATACTTTGATTGTAGCACCTAGCCCCACCTTTACCCTAAACCTACCCACTTCTGAACAATATGCTGGTTTAGTTTTAGTAACGGATGGTAGGTTTAGGGGCAGTTGTTGGGTAACGTGCTCATAAATATATAAATAAAGTCATATAAATAAAACTGTTGTGACCGTTTACAGTGAAAAATCACACCCCAATACAATAATGGCAATATCATTACCCAATATTTGAATCCAAATCGGTGCGTGGATCACAGCTGATGCCTGTAACTGACGTGTAAGTTTCACGTCTGAGGAGGCTAAACCGTGACAGCTACACGTTTTTCAAAGCGGACAAATGTGATAATGTCACGTCTTGGCGTGACACTAGGTTGGTGAGATAGGAGACGAAGGTGTGCGGAGCCATTTGCAGATTTTTAATAAGAAGCAAGGTCGTACAGGCAGGGTCGGAATTAGAGTGCTGATCGGGCTGCATTTTTTTGTCCCAGCCCGGCCCGCGTCCAACAGACCAGTAACCAAACCCGACCCCGACAGGCATTAAGATATTTATGTCCGAGCCCGATCCCAGCCCGATCAATTTTTTTTCTCATACTAATGACACATGCACTTTTTTTGTGTGGAAAGCCCGCTTTTATTAAGCAAATGTAGGAAGGCGTTCGTGTAGCGGTGTGATTTCTGCGTTGTGTGGAAAATATGGAACAAACTACGGGAACACTTGAGTTCACGTCCTCATTTATTCTGGAGAACACAAATATGGCTCGTGCAGCATATAATTCAGCGCGCGGCAGCAATGCACGACGCGCTGTGACGTCTCATACAAACTGAGCGATATACTTTTACAAAACCTAATTTTGAGAACATATAACAGTAAAGCATGTACCTGGAGAACACAAATGAACACATATGATGGCTCGTGCAGCAGATAATTCAGCGCGAGGCAGCAATGCACAATGCTGGGGGAGAGAGAAAATAAAAATACTCAAGGAAACATCTGAGTGTGCATTATACAATGGATTTCAGTCACAATCATGCAATTATTTTGTTTGAATTTATCTGTTAAACTAAATACAGCCCTAATTGAGTGACTGCAAAAACTTGCGCGACCTACTGCTGTGACGTCTCATACAAACTGGGAAGCAGCAACGTGCAGTAGTTCTTAAATACACATCTGCTACATTCGGAAATGTTAACAGATGAGATCATCAGCGCACGCGGGGCAAAAAGCGCCGTTATAACACAGTCGCACGTTCGCGCTGATGTGACCGAGCTCGACCCGAACCCGAGCATCCTTTTTTAAATATCTGTCCTTCGGGTACCGTTGGGCTCGGGCTGGGTATCCATTCTCTAGTCGGAATCACAGGCAAACAGAAACAAGTAGGCTAGGCGAAAACGTGGTCAATAAACAGGCGAGTCAGGACAGGCAGCAAACAATCAAACAGAGGCATGGGCAGAGGTCAAAAACACAAAAACAAAACAAATGAGAGAACGCTTGGTATGATAGCCAGAACTAGTCAATACTTCACAATTTTCTGTGGGAAAATATGTCAGTTAAATAGTGAGTGGGTGTGGTGATGAAGCAGCAGCTGAACCGGAGTGGAACCGGAGACAGAGACGCCCTCCAGAGCGGCTTGGATGACAGGAACTCCCTTCTGGGGAGAACAGGTGGCTGGGACGCCCTCTTGGGTGGAGCGTCTCGGACTGGAAACAGAAAACAGAGAGGTTAGTTTTGGCCTCTATGGCACAGACAGTACCTGCACGGGGTTCCTTGATGGAACAGGGTGGATCAGGCGGGTTAGGAACTCTCTGGGGGGGAAGCCAGCGGCGGATAAGTCGGAAGGAACTCCCTCCAGGGTGGGGCTGTAGACAGTGAGACTCTCCAGGGCGGAGCAGGTGGCAGCGGACACCTCCGAGATGATTCAGGTGAGGTAGGACGCTCTTGTAATGCGGGCTCTGGTCGTGGTTTGGCACATAATTCTCGGGAACGGGACTGGACCACCGCACTCCTGGCCATAACTCGGGATAGGGACTGGACCACGGTTCTCCTGGCTGGGACTCTGGAACTGGAACTGATTACGGTTCCCCTGACCATGATCCGGGGCTGAGACCCGACAACTGCAGACTGGAATCCGCGGGGAACTGGATCGGCTCTCCTGGCCAAAACTCTGGTGCAAGACTGGAAAACTGCAGATTGGAATCCGCGGGGAACTGGATCAGCTTGGGCTTCGACTCTGGCTGAGGAATGGCGGCCATCTTTTCTGCTGACTTTAGATGAGGTATGGCAGCCATCTTGTCTGCTGATGGTGACTGAGACATGGCTGAGGCAGGGTGGCCATCTTGTCTGCTGACTTTGGCTGAGGCAGGGTGGCCATGTTGTCTGCTGACTCTAGCTTAGGTATTGCTGCCATCTTTTCTGCTGTCTCTAGCTGAGACGTGATGGCCATTTTGTACAAGAGCCTCTGGCTGCAGCCACTGTGGAGCTCCACTGTTGGCGGAAATACGTCACCTCCACCTATAATTTCCCTCTGATTTTAGGCATACATTTTGGGTAGGGGTAGGTTTAAGGGTAAGGGTTGGGATAAGTTAATATTTTTGGACAGTAATGTTGATCCAGGAAACACGTCACCTCCACCTATAATTAAGGGTAAGTTTCATGTCCTTTCCTGCAGGGGCGCGAAAGAAGCAGTGTGAGCTGGTTCCCTGTATCTATCTGGCTGCAGCAAGAGCATCTAGCAGCGTACTGTGGAGGTGACGTAAGTCCGCTTACTGTGGAGGTCACGTGTTTCAGCTAACTGTGGAGCTCCACAGTGGCTGCAGCCAGACCCTTCTCATCTTGTCTGCTGACTGTGACTGAGACATGGCAGCCATCTTGTCTGCTGACTTTGATTGAGGCAGGGCGGTCACCTTGTGTACTGGATCGAGTGTGACAGCCAACCTAAGCAGTGGCTTGTGAAGCGGTTTGGTCGCTGGGCGGTGGTCTCAAGAGGGACACGCAATATAAGTGTCATGAGTGCCCTCGAGCCTTTTGTGTTATTATACTGTGGGTCGACTTTCACTGTAGGAGAGGTGAAGGATGAGGTTCCCTATGGCAGCGATTGGCGACGAGACCACTGCCCAGTGACGAACCGCTGCACAAGATGGCTGCCACACCCGAACCACTTCACAAGACGCTGGGCAGTGATCTCATCGCCTATCGATGCCATAGGGAACCTCCTATGGTTGACCCACAATACAATAACACAAAATCAATCAACTCGGCCAGTGACCACTCAGGATTGTCCCAGGGCAAATAGTCAAATATCTCAGGATCTAGCCCAAGTAGAAAACAATCCTTAATCTTTTTGTCATCCTCCCAAACTAGATGACTGCAGGTCAAAAACTCCTCCACATAATCCTCAATGTCTATACCCTATTGAAATACGTTACCTTTACCTTGCCGTGGTGGTGCAAAAAATTCTGCGAAGTATTTGGTGACATAGGAGACGGAGGCGTGCGGATCCTTTTGCAGTTTTTTTTATTAGAAGCAATATCGTACAGGCAGGGCCGGATTCACAGGTCCTCCAGTGGAGCTCGAGGGCACTCATGACACTTATATTGCGTGTCTCTCTTTGAACAAGTCTATTTTGAAGTGAGGGTCGTAACAACGTATTGGCTGAAAACATTGCATTTCAAAACATATTAACATGGCAAGCAGTTGTTTTAAATAATAATAGTATAGTATAGTAAAGTAATAATAGCATACTACAATATTGCTCTTTTTACAGTATTTTGATCAAATATTAGAGTTTTCAAACCGATTATAAAAATCTTTCCAACCCCAAACTGAACAGCATATTTAATGATGTCTCACATTTTTTGCCCGACTTTAAAGACAACAACATTTAGGCCTATTTTTTTCATAACACTACACCATGTATTGTGCGTTATAAAATTATGCACATGTACACAGTATGTATGGAGTTTTACATGCATTCTGATAAAAACAGTCAGACTATACTAAAATAATAGTTTTAGGCTACTGTTCTCTGATTTTTCTGATTCTTTGGATTGTTCTGAAGTTACTGTGTACTTCTCTCTGTTATTGCTAAACTTGTCTTGCGTGGTTTATACTAAAAGACTTTCGGGTGAAACTGCTGAACGTGCATTCAGTGAATCCAACTTGCTCACGGTTTTACATGATGTGATGCATACTGACTAAAATGAACCCAGACAAAAAAAAACAAAAAAAAAACACCACTGTACTGACCTGAGTCAACACACACTGTCAAGCTCCATAATAATCAAGCTGGAAAAATACACAGCAAGCTGACGTGCGGGAATGTGTCTCTTTTGTTTCCAGGCAGGAAAATTCAGCCATGGCAACTGTTCTGGAAAAGTAGTTTAGAACGTGCTAAATGAAAGATAAAATTAGGGAGAAGAGTTCACTTTCCCAGATAACAGGCGAAGTTCAAACGAAGAAGATTGCGGGTTCCCTGCGGAGGACAGATTTATTTTTATTATGAAGATTAAGAATATAATGCAAGTGTGCAAAAATACAGTGGCTAATAATTTTGTACTTAATACACTTTAACGGTACAGAGGTAGTGCTGAAGTCCAACTAAAGATACATTGATTTAATTTGTGCTAAAGTGGAAATTTTGCATAGTAAGTAAGCAAGTAGGTACACTGTAAATATACTGCATTTAAATACTGATATTATGCAGAGATAATACAATCCTAACATTAAAATACATTTAGGCTTATTATTACAGTAGGTAATGTGAAATGTGCAAGTTTAATTATAATCTTCATATCAGTAATTCTTGAGGGATATGTCAGGTATTTGAAATATACTTAGACTGACAATACATGTATTTTAATAATATAACTTTTCTAGTATATTTATGCTGGGAAAATTTAATTATATGACTGTGGATAAAAAAGAAGCAAAGTATTGGTCCATTGCACTGCAATAAATGTGTGTTGGATACCATAAGCTAAAAGAATTAAATGTTGTGAATCAAAGAAATTAATTGGAGAAACTGTGTTATTGTGCTGAGACATTCTTTGGGTGCTGCATGGGAACTTGTAAAAGCTGTACAGGCCCCAACATGCCAAAATAAACCTGCTGAAAAATGCCTTGTTCACTGGTGTGGTAAGTCAAATGACCTAACTGACAAGGGAAAGTGAAATGAATGTTTAGTCTAGGTTAAAGGAAGAGCTGAAATCACAACTGGCCAAAAAAAAGGATATATATATATAAAACCCACATATTTTTGTTGTGAAATAGTACATAGAAAAATAATTAATTAACATTTATATTTATACAGTACATTTATTTTTGTACAAATGTACAGTATTACAAATGGTAGTGATGTGCTGTGGGCAATCTACACATATATGCTTCCAAACTTGATTGGTTAAATGGTTGAATAGTTGATTCAAACTCTATTACAATTAGAAGTCATTTGCCAATTTAGACATTACAAACAATGTCAATGTCAGATATTTATGGAATATACATGCATGTATTTTAACATCAGAAAGGTTTTTATTTGTGTTACAAAGATGGTCTTCCAGGTTTGAAATGACATGAGGTTGAGTAATTAATGAAACAATTTAAATTTCAGGGTGAATTATCCCTTTTAATTTAGATAATAAAGAATTTTTCATCGCATTTCTCAAACTTTTTCAACTTTAAACTGCTATTACAACAGCGTAAATCCTTTGGGGGCATCTAATTTGGAAAAAAAAAAAAAAAGCTAAACAGGTGATACAGCCACAAACATGCTGTCATACAGCCCCACAGACATTCACGTAAACAATTGTAGTTTAGACACATTTCAACCGAAACCCACTCAATACACTACTATTACTTTTCAAAGGTAAGAATATAGTACTTTGATATGAGACACTTATGACAAATCAATGATTAATGTGCCACAGAATCGAAACATCACGTCAAGCAGTGACAGTGCTGTCATTATCACATACAGAGATCATCATCACTCACTACATGGCTGTGATTGTGTAAAGTGTCACAGGTGAAAATGTACACGATACTTATTTTTCTGCTGACATCACTGGACCACAACTACAACAAACTCATGATTAATTCGAGATAAAATGTAAATACTAGATTCCTATTGTTTGTAAATCTCAATTTCTGTATAGGTTTCAGTTTCCCAGCAGGTAATGTCCGAATGACAACAGACTAGACATTTCTCAGTATCACTCAGTATTTTATATTGGCAGCATTGCTATACCAGTTAAGTGTTTAAGGTCATAAAAGTTCATATTTTAAACTAGCGAAACACTGTTTATAAACCAAATATGGAGTGACGCAAAACGACCTCTCCATCTGTGTACACATCTTTTATCTGTTTATATACATCCTCTTCGTGAACTAAAAACAGTTACAATGTCATATAATTAATAATTGGACAGTATACAGCTCTTTGTCGGTTGTTCCCGTTACTCTCCATTTTCAGTTCATTATGGGCATTTTTTGTTAGAGTCATAAAAAATGTCTCCATCTAATACGTTTGAAATATTTTGGATGTTTAAATTTCTGAAGTAAAGCAAAGTGCTCGGGTGAGTGGGAGTGTCTTGACCGGATGTGTTGGACTTTTAAGGTTAGACGTTAAGTGTATTATGAAATCTCTTAAACTAACAACCGGCACATTTTCAAAATCTCTTAGGGAAGGCCTGTTGCTAAGGACACAGGTCTGTTTATTTGTTTTGAGTGAGGCGTATAACTCAGGATTTCTTCCGCCGATGATATCAGCTTATACCAATAATCAGCCCAAAGTGATGTCAGCGTCATTGGCAAACATTCAAGGGCAACTTTTGTTGCTCACCTTTGCTCTTTTTAAAAATATTTTTAAAAAAGTATGAATGGGGTGTCTGGGAATGCCGCAAATTTGCTTTATTATTCCAACTGTTTTCTCTGTAAAGAAAACAAAGAGAATCCTTCTCAAACACATTTCTCCCACTGACTCACGGTTTTCTGTAAGCTGGACTGTACACGTTTTGATAACTGTACTTGTTGGCTTCGGAAAGTAAAGCCATATTCAAAGAAAAAAGCTACAGAAGACAGAATGATTCACTGAACCTGATGGTCTGTGCGTGTGGAGCAGGAATTTCTGAGCTTGGGTTTTGTCTCCGTCTACGCATTTCTGGGTTTACGCTTTGCCTAGATGCATACCAGGCATGTAGCACAAGACTGGTTGAAGGAAAACATCTGTGGCTGAAAGAGATAGCAAGTGAGAGTTTGGACCACCTTAGTAGAGGGGATGATTGTGCACAGTCATCTTATAACAAAGTAGTCTGAGGTTGTCACAACAGAAAAAAGGGAAAGGGGAAAAAAAAAAACTAATGCACTGTATCTTAAAGCAAAAGTTCACCAAAAAGATGTTTGCTTCTTCTTCTTAAGTGATTTGGAGAAATTTAGAGTGACATAATTTTCTCACCTGCAGTGAATGGGTGCCGTCAGAATGAGATAATCTCTGGTATTTTGGCCAAGTATTTTTGGTATTTTGTTCATTGATGGCCTGGAGTTGTGTGGATTAGTTGTGGATTGATGTGATGTTTTTATCAATTGTTTGAACTCTCATTCTGACGGCACCCATTCACTGCAGAGGGGAGTAGGTGACGTAATGCTAAATTTCTCTAAATCTGTTCAGATGAAAAGAAAATGGTCTAGGATGGCCTGAGGATGAGTAATTTGTCAAATTAAACTGTTGTTTAAGGTCACCGCGGGAGAAAATTACAAATTAAAGTAAAACAAACTAAAACGAATTGCTACAGGAAGCAGTCATTGGTAAAGAGAAAATAAATGGTCATCTCCTGTATGTAAATTTTGGCATCTACAATTATGTGAACTGTGCAATTTATATGAACCAATTAAAACTCAGTGTGATCCCTTATCTATTTAGACATTTTTATGTTTGTTTGCAGCAAATACCAAATAATAATAATAAAAAAAAACACGCAGTTGAAATATATATGAATTAAACACATATACTAGGCTCTTTGGAGTTATGGCATAATGATAATGATACATTTAAATAGTGAAACTTTTAAGAGTTTTTGAACTATTCTGAATGATTGCAAAGGATTGTTTGTACACTCCCAAACCATGCCCATATAAGGATATTCCTGTCCTGTTCACATATTCCTTCTGAAAAATTTGGTTACACTTTATTTTAAGGTATCCCTGTAATTATATATTTAAGTACTGAGTGATATTAATTAACTACATATACTTTTTGTATAGTTAAGGTTAGGATTAGGGTTTGGCTTAGGGTTATACTTGCCAGTAATTATGCACAATTAATTGTAGTTATAATAGTAATTACATGTAGCATGTGTAACAAGGACACTTTAAACTGAAAAAAAAAAAGTGTAACACATAAAGTGTTACCAAACATTTGAGTAAAATTAGTTGTATCATTCTCAAAACAAATGTTATTTAGGCCTGATCTGCATGTAATTGTATTTCAAGTCTCATTAGCTAGTAGTGCACACACGGCATGTTGTATTTTGTCATGTCATTTTTTTATTTTGCTTACTGTTATTAAAAAATAAAACGTTACGATATGCCATCACTATTTGAGCTCATGTTCTTTGAATAAGCCAGAATAAGCAAATCTGCTAGTGAACATTAAGGGATAACAGTGTTAGTATGCAAGTATACACTAATGAGGGAGTAATGGTCATGATCTGAACGTATTATGTAAGAGACTTGCTCATGTAGTGGTTCTTACAGCTTTTCTGGGAAAGCTCTGGCCATTATCCAACAGGAGTAAAAGAAATTAGAGTCTGTATTTTCTGGAGTTTCCATGCTGGCCTTTTCCATGCTTCCTTTTTTCGGTAATGCTGTAAAAACAAATGCATCCTGTAAAGATTAAACACTGAGCCAGCACAATTAGGCAGAGCAGAATGACAGCAAAGACAGGATTTCAATGGAACCGATTCCACTACCCCATTTGAAGGTGAAGTAACAATCAGAGCTTTGTATTCATACTGTACTTGCTGTCAATTAATATTTCTAAAAAGTCATGTGTTTTTAAAAATTTGCATTACGGCAAAGAATTTCAGTGGTGCTTATAGCATCTTTCAAAAAATTTAATTGACCACCATGGAAGCCATCTTGGCTCAGGTGTGAGCTGGTTACATAATCATGCAGACACATAACACCTGCTTGTTCACATTTCTTTTGGCTATGCAATATTTTCCAAACTATAATTCTGTTTCTATGGCAGGCTTATGTCTAACAAAAATAAAAACAGACAACCAGGCATGTTCACACCTGATTCTTGGATTATCTTAGACAATATCCAAACAGGGAGATTTAATGTCTCGTGGTAATTAATTCTCACCTGTTATAAAAAGCTAGATGGATTTAACAAGCATAAGCTTTGAATCTCTCAAAAACTGTCTCTCAAACATGTTCATGGATAGGGCGTTGCACTTATAACCCAAAGTAGGTGGGGGAGTGAATATCCAGCACTTTCTCCACCTTCAGCACCACGACTGAGGTTAGACCCTTAGCAAGGCAAGACACCGCACCACCAACGCTGCAGCATTGCATGTTCACGGTGTTTGTGTTTTCACTGCACGAATTCCAAATGTGGGTCACCATACCTGGCCACAAGTCACTTCACAGAAACGGAGTTATTTCAATTCGAAACAACACTTTTGGCACATAACATTGAACTGGATTAAAGTCAAAGTCAAAAGTCAAGGTCAACTTTATTGTCAATTCTGCCACATGTACAGGACATACAGAGAATTGAAATTATGTTACTCTCAAATCCTTGGATAGAAATATAAACATTTAAATACAAAGAGAGTGTTAAAAATGCAAATACAAAAATGAAAAAGAAAAAATTTAAATAATTATACATATAACAAGAAGGCAATACAATATACAATATAATATACAATATTGAAATAAGGGCCTATGGTAATGAGTGCAAATCAGAAAAAGTAGTGTATTAGCTCCATAATCCCAGCACAAGGCGGAAAATATTATCCAACGAGCAGTATAAATCTGTCAAGTTGAAGGAGCTCTAACATTACCAATAGTATGGATTATCGCTGGCTCACAAACCACTAACAGTGAACTGGACTGAAGCGGCCGAACCCAAGGGTGAAAATGAGTCTGATCGGATGATAAACACACCTGAACAAAAGTGGGAGGAAGTTCTGATTGATGAGAAGCTGTGGTTCTCCCAGTAAGTGGCTCCAGACCTGTTGAAAAAAACTGCATATGCTGGTAAGGTAAGTTTTGAAGCTGGGGTCCTCAGCTTAAACTAGCAAAGGACCAGCATAAACTAGCAAAGGAGCATCTTAAACTAGCAAAGGAGAAGCATAAACCAGCAAAGGACCAGCATAAACTAGCAAAGGAGCAACATAAACCAGCAAAGGAGCAGCATAAACTAGCAAAGGAGCATCTTAAACCAGCAAAGGAGCAGCATGAACCAACAAAGGACCAGCAAAGGAGCAGCAAAAACTATCAAAGGAGCAGCTTAAACTATCAAAGCACCAGCATGAACCAGCAAAGGACCAGCATCAACTAGCAAAGGAGCAGCATAAACCAGCAAAGCACCAGCATAAACCAGCAAAGGAGCAGCTTACACTAGCAAAGGAGCAGCATAAACCAGCAAAGGACCAGCATAAACCAGCAAAGGAGCAGCATAAACCAGCAAAGGACCAGCATAAACTAACAAAGGAGCAGCTTAAACCAGCAAAGGAGCAGCTTAAACTAGCAAAGGAGCACCATGAACCAGCAAAGTACCAGCATAAACTAGCAAAGCACCAGCATAAACTAGCAAAAGAGCAGCTTAAACTAGCAGAATCAGAATCAGAATCAGAATCAAATTTATTGTCACATACACAATCATACAAGTACAATATGCAGTGAAATTTATTT
>JAUMHQ010000046.1:1909152-1922388 GCA_032361165.1 Enteromius paludinosus | reverse complement strand
CTTAAACTATCAAAGCACCAGCATGAACCAGCAAAGGACATGCATAAACTAGCAAAGGATCAGCATAAACTAGCAAATGACCAGCATAAACTAGCAAAGGCAGCATAAACTAGCAAAGCACCAGCATAAACTAGCAAAGGAGCAACTTAAACTAGCAAAGGAGCAGCTTAAACCAGCATAGGACCAGCTTAAACTATCAAAGCACCAGCATGAACCAGCAAAGGACATGCATAAACTAGCAAAGGATCAGCATAAACTAGCAAAGGACCAGCATAAACTAGCAAAGGCAGCATAAACTAGCAAAATACCAGCTTAAACAAAGGACCAGCATAAACTAACAAAGGACCAGTATAAACTAGCAAAGGATCAGCATAAACCAGCATCCCAGCTTTAAAACCTACCTAACCAGAATATGGGGGGTTTTATCAACAGTGATGGCCTGACTGGCTGAAAAGCACTCTGTAAATGATTAATAGGAATATTATGTGAAAAGTCCTCCATATCAGTGGAAAAAGTGGGAATGTGTAAAAGTAATTTCGGCTACACGTGGGCTAACGCTTCCCTTTTCAATTAACTGGACTGGACACAATGGAGTTGTTTAGCTCTGGGACACACAGGTTCACATTTGCCAAACAACCTCCGGTTGTAGTGTCCATTCCCCCTGGAGGCAGCAGATCCCTGGACAAAACATCTGCCACTTGGTTGTCTGATCCTGGGAAATGAACTGGTCTGAATGAGGCCAGCAGATACTGAGACCATCTGATGAGTTTGCAGTGAGCATGCGAGAGTCCTGCTCTGGTGATTCATGTAAAACACTGTCAACGCGTTGTTGAAACGAGACAGACCGAATGGCAGGACTCTGAACTGGTACATGACCCTGAAAGCTGAATCTTAGGTACTTCCTGAGGACAAAAAATAAGCTTCTTTTTTCACAATATCCACCATTGACATAATTTAAAACTGACAGGGGAATATAGTCAGAGTGGTAGTTACTCATACGGAAGTAAGCATTCCTGATGGGTGAAGATTGCTTAAAAAAATCCAGCACAATCCAGCACTGAGGTATGTTTAGACGGTCATTTCCGCTGAAAATGATTATACAACCGTATGAGGTCAGCCTGTAATACATTCACATCGTCTGTTCAGTGTAGAGTGCTCATAGCTCTGTTGTAAGAGTGGAGATTCAAACTTCCTCAAAACTTTCACTTCTTACACAACAGTGCCAGGTCCTGCCACGCTACTGTGGGGAGTGTGGTGCTTTACTTTGCATACTACCATTCAAAAGCATGAGGCAATGTGTGTGAAAGTCTCGTTTGCCCACTAAGGCTGTATTTATTGTTATTGTATATATTGTTATTGTTTATTAATTGTTAAAAAGACAGCAAAAACATCTATATTGTTAAGAGTTATAACAGGAGTATCAAAAACAATAATCTTTCAATTGACAAAACTCAGAACCATAAGATACAATGCAGACTTGACATATAGATGTGAAGTAAGATTTAAGGACTGATGAGGGAGCTTCCTTCCCTACTATATAGTAAACGAAAAACAGTATGCGAGGTGAGTAGTATGTCCGAATTCATAGCATTGGAAATTCAGTAGGTGAGAAGTACCCGGATGACCTACTGCTTCCGCCCGAATTCTGTAGTAGGTAAACCATGGCACTTTCCTATACCATGAGGCTCCGGGAGAGGAGGCGTCATATTCGAAAAATGCAGGAAAGTTGAGACGTGGCTCATTTCAAGAGTACGTACCTAAATTACACTTGTTTAACACAATCTAAATAAACAGATGACTTATTGAAAGTTTACATTTCACGCTGATGTGACGACGAAATGTGAAATGTGTGTCAAAATAATAGAAGATTTACCTTACACATTATTATACCAGAGTCTGGACACATTTGACTGATTTTATGCTTCTCATGGACCTGAAAACATTTTGATTCACTTACACTTAAAGCTTGAATTTATTTTTGACGATTTATTTAATTTAGTTTTTTAACAAAATGTAATATACTATTAATATACTGTACTATATCTTTATTTAAAAACAGGTTAACAATAGGTCACATTTTGAACATAGTGAATGAAAAGTACACAAGTAAACTCTGTACAAGTAAAAATTATCCCAGCATGCACCTCATGAAGGTGATCTTACAATAGAATTGAGCTTTGATTGATGTAGGCCATAAAAGAGGGTGCTGAGGTATTTGTTTAGAGTATAATGGTACACTTATCAAAGGATCAGAAGAAAAAGTTAAACAATGTGTAATGCTACACAGTTTCAACAAAGCGTGTCAGAAAGGGTGTGTGTGTTAACGGCCCAGAAATACGCAAAAGAAATGACAGTTGGCAGATTGTCCTGCTCAGATAAAGCATGAGTCTGCTGATATAACATCATACTGGAGCTGCTGGGAAGTCTCTCTGTTCGCCACTTACACAACTGTTTTGAAATATATTTCAGTGGATTTTACCACCATCTAGTGATCCATGAAAAGCTTATTTACTAGTGTTTCCTTTTCTTTACAAATGTACTATTTTACTATGTACTATTTGTCCTATTGAGAGCATGTAAAGTAAGCTGAGATGATATAAGAAGGACATGGTAGAAACACCTGCACAAGTCATGTGCAGACAGGTCCAAAGGGGATATCAGTCTGTACGTCAAGTTTCTAACCCAAAAGTACCTAACACAGGTGTCAACACTTCATATCCACGTCATGACTCAAAGGCAACACCAGATGTACATTTTTACTTTACATTATTACAGATGTAATTTGACAGCACATTACAAAATTACACTACAGAGTCATTCCTTAAAGATGTATAATAATAAAACAAAAATTAATTCATGTATTTTTTTTTTGATAGATTTCTGTGACTTTTCTTGGTCTTCTAGGGATGGAAAGTGAAATGAACTGATTTCAACAGATATATTGTTAAATTATAAGGTAATATCATTTAACAATAAATAAGGCTACCCTGGTGAAAAAGCAATATATATACAAAGTACAAAAGTATCACTGTAAATTCGAATTAGTTCAGTTTACTAAACAGTTTATTTAACAATGAGTTCAAACAGGAATGCAATGAAGATGATAGCAGGTGAGTAAATAGTTTGTAGAGATAGTCTTTGAGGATATAACTAAATGGTGACTTCTGAATATGTTTGCAGGTGGAGTGATGAGAGAGACCATCACATAAAGACTGGAGATGATCACACAGAGACGACCACAACCACACACCACAATGAGGAGGGAATCCTTGGGAGCTGGAACACACAGAAGGATCTAGGAGACAACGAGGAAAGGGAAGTTAAGCAGGTAAGTCAAACAGAGTTCGGAGAGATAAGGAAGTCCACTTCTCATGAACAAGCTCGGACACTGTGTGTGAGGTGGTGTGTGGTTATAAAGAGTGCTTGATAGGTTATGTGATTCAGATCAGGTGGTGAAGACAGGTGTTGGTGATCCAAGTGAGCGTGAGGGAGTGAGGGTGGAGCCCGACATGGGTGCAACAGTACCTCCCCTCCTCCCAAACTCTCAGCCCGCCCACCCTCTCCACGACCATGGCTATATAGGCCCCCCAAAAAAACTGCATGGGGAAGTTTACCATCCTCAAGTGCCGTGGTTTGAGTGGGTGTCCGGGAAAGGTGGTATCTGGCAGGTAGTCCAAGGTGGCAGGCTCCTGCAGCTCGCAGTCTGGGGAACTTTCTGGAAGCTCGGGATCGGGAGGGCGCACTTGCAGGGAATTGGGCCAAATCTGGCAACCCAGCCTCTGATAGGTGTTTCCAGGGGTTTGGCACTGGCTGTTCTCTCTGTTTCTTTACGTGGTGCGGGTGTGGGAAGAAATTTGTGGTGATTCGTGCAGGTGTGGTCGTGCGGGATTTAACCGGCGTCTTCAGATCGCCAGACGGGAACCGGCCATTTGTGGTGCAGGTTTTGTTTGATCATCTGTATATAGAGGTGGAACGACACTCCATGCTTTCCAAAAATGGCACTAATGAGAAGCATGAAAATAATGAAAATAAGATCGGTGAGAGAATTGATCCTTGTGGTACTCCGCATGAAAGAGGATATACAGAGAAAGCGTGCTGACCAATAGAAATGTGAAAGCTTGTATATGATGAGAAAGAACAAAACTGTATCATGTAGACCCACATGATTCTCCAACCTAGAAAGCAAAACCTCATGATCGACCATGTCAGAAGCAGAACTTAAAAAGTTTTTAAAGAACTGTTTCTGTGCTGTGATTTGATTTGATTTCCCAGTGTTCTCCGCGATCTCTGTGTTCTCCCCAGGCTCCAAGGAATCCCTCTGTGTCTCCATTATCTCCACGTTGTGGTGTGTGGTCGTGGTCCTCCGTCTCTGTGTCTCCGTCTCCCTCCATTCTCCAATGCTCCATGGCTCCAAAAGATCCAAACACATTCCAGTTACTCTCTTCATCAGTTATCTCCAAACCAGTCATTCATTATTCTACTCACCTGTGTATTGCTACCTTCACCAGTCTTTATCCTCTCCTGCAAATAAACTATCATTCTTAAAACTTACCTCCTATGTTGAGTCCACTTCCTAACACTCAGGTTGAGCACATTTTCCCATGGTCAACTTAGATATTAACAACAGCTTTAAAAAAAAATGTCTCCGGTAACAAATGTACAAAATTGTTCACACAGCTGAACAGAGTCATTGGGGAAATATCAACAGGAGGGTTAAGTACAGAGTTAATTGCCATCTATAAGACCAGAGAGAGATTTAGATTTGGCACCATTAGCAGCTTTCTGATATCTGATATGAATCCCGCCACATTTCACATACTCCAGCTTATCTTTATGAAGAACCCTGATGGAATCATTCATCTAAGGATGAAGTTTTAAAAAAAGACTAAGTTTGGGTTTTAGTGGGCATTTACAGGTCCAAAGAAGCCATGTGTTTCTGATTCAACCAATCAAAAAGACAATTTACATCAAGTGTATCTGAAGATTTTTCTAGAGTAAAAGGGTTACCTATTTCATAGGCCTCTGGAAATCTTTCACTAGACTGCATAGAAAGATAGCGACTCAAACAAGCTGCAGGAGATTTAATAACTGCTGGTCCAGGGAACTGAGCAGAGAACAATTCACATTTATGATCAGAGTGTGTAGGCTCCTGTGTGTGTGTTATACTGTAAGTGCCAGGCAGTGTTTGTTTCTCTCTGTGACAGGCTGGCTTAATTCCTCTACTATAATCCTATTACATCACGCCATATTATTACCAAGATGTAACCATGATGTCCATGGCATTATTATCTGAGACAGTACACAGCAGAGACAAGTGCATACAGCAAATACAGGTAAGAATGACATTTTTCTGCAACTTTTGTTGTTTACTATACCTACATAAAAAAACTAAAATGGTTAATGACCACATAAGCATGTTTGTCTGAGATACTTCTTTCACTATTACTGTATATGCAAGATGGTCAAACAATAAGAAAATGTGGTGCTTTTGAAACAGGTTTAAAAATAAATATGTAAAACCAGAGGAACTACATATTTGAAAAGTATAAATTAACGTTCACTTTAATTGTGTAAGATTGTAAAAAAAAAAAAAAAAAAAAATCAACGATTTACATTTATAGATGTTTAGGTATATAACAATGCAACAAAATATTTAAATCCTTTATAAGCCTTAGGCAGACCATGACTGCAACTAGGACTTTTGCTAATGGAATGGATGAGTGGAAACATGAGGTAAAACAGAGAGATGACAAAGCAATCTGTGGGAGCGGGATTGAACAGGATTAGCCTACTTCTGTAGTTTCCAGTGTAATAGCTGATGAGAATATTTCTTTGCTATGCACCCATGCACATTGGTAGCATTTTGAGAAAACCAAATAAATGTAGGTGCTTTGTTTGAACTGAGATGCTCAACATTTCCTTATTCAGCTTTATGTACTGCAAGAAAACATTACTCACACCAGTATAATCTGATTACAATTCTAATCCAACACCTATAAGCAAGTAATCTGCTAATTCCACCTCAACCTGGATAATTGTAACATACTCTGAGCTCATGCAACAGAAATAAAATCCACTATGATTACGTAGACTAACTGCACTAGAGTAACCCATCTTTACACTTCCCATCTGTTTTTGTTTATCTCATATTGTCTGAAAATATTAAAGGAAATGAGGAAATGTCTACCACTTCAGGTCATTTCTTAGAAGTTGCACACACGGGGCATATTCAGATGGAGCAACAACTTACTATGATTTAAACTGAAACCACATGCAAAAACAAATGAATAAAGACCAAAAAATGTCTCATGTCATCAGGTTTCCTTCGAAGATTCATCATGTCAGGTTCACCTGAGATTGAGGAACTACCAGCAACACAAACAGGTGAAAAAAAGATTGAATTCCTGAAACAAGAAAAAGATCTAAATTCGAGAGTAATTTTCCCTCATTTTGATCAACCCATAATTATCTGTAATTAAATGCTGTATGATACTCTAGATCTTGAAAGTGATTCATCACTGTATATCCATCAATTCACTGTTTCAAATGACAAATTCAGATCTTAAATGTCAAAACACCTTTTCATCTCAGGGCCCAAAGGTGTGATCCATGACTGGAGGAAGTTCAAACTTGAGAGTGAGGACCATGAAAGCGTTCCTCCAAACAAAAGAGAGCTCCTCAGACAGATGTCCAACCCTAAATCCAGTAATGATGACACCCGGGAAAAAATCAACCGCAAGGTAACAGTAAAAAAAAATCCAAATTGCATCTACATAAAACAAACACAATAGAGTCATTTTAATTCTAGTAAATCCCATAGCTTACCAGCGTGTACGTAGTTACTCCGTCTGTATAATTAAAGGGGTCATATGATGCAATTTCAAATGTTCCTTTCTCTTTGGAGTGTTACAAGCTGCCCCACTAAAACGTCTCGTTTAAACAAGTTCCGTTTACAACACTATTTACAAAGCTCCACGCGAGCTTTGGTGACAGTGTAGATGATGCGAGTACTAACATCTCTCCTAGTTTCAAGTTGCGGTTTGGTCTGCCCTATCAGTTTTAGGTGGAGAATTTAGGTTGCTTTGCATGTTTACTAAAATTGCTGCATTGCTTTGTCTGACCACATGCAGATGAGCGTTCAGGAGTACGAAATGATCCAAGAGGAGGATGAAAAGTGTTTGCGGATGTATCGCAGGCAGTGCATGCAGGAGATGCACGAGCGCCTGAGTTTCGGGCCTAAATTCGATGCAGTGTTTGAGTTGACTAGTGGGGAGGCCTTCTTGGATGTCATCGAGAAAGAGCACCCTCTGACCCTAGTGGTTGTGCACGTCTACGATGACGGGATCACAGGATGTGACGGCCTCAACAACTGCTTGACTTGCCTGGCAGCAGAGTATTCCACCGTCAAATTCTGCCGAATCCGAGCCTCTGCCACGGGAGCGGGGGAGCGTTTTTCAGGCGACGTTCTGCCCGCCCTGCTGGTGTACAAGGCTGGAGAACTGCTCGGCAACTTTATGTGCATTACAAAGCATCTGAACGAGGAGTTCTTCGCAACGGATGTGGAGAACTTCCTAAATGAGTATGGCCTACTGCCGGAGAAAGATTTTGCAGCCTGTCCCATTGAGGAAGAAAATGCCGATGTGGAATAATTTAGGAAATTCAAAGGGCGGAAGTGAATTCTATTAGTCAACCTGTCAGACTTGTTTTTAGTGATAGATTAAGTAATGATGCTTTGACTGGGCCATGACTTCAACAAACACGCACACCTCAAGGAATTTGCTAACATGTGATTTACAGCAGTTAAATACTTCATAGTGTTATCAAAGGCACACAGTCATGCTAGCTTCACAAGCTTTGACTAATGAGTTTCCATGGCTTGTCGGAGCCCTTTAGTTTGTGACGCCTGGATAAGGTTTAAAACAAATTAAAAAACCATTCAAATTTAGATTTATTCACTCATGAATCATGTTGACCAATTTATTAAGCAGATTTACAGTGAAATTGAAAAAACTCACAAGACTGATTCATCAGATCCAATCAGAAGATCTCCATGTTTCACAACGCAGTGCTTGGGTTGATTCACGTTTAATTGCTGACTTGATATGCTTTCCCAATCCCTTTCCCTTGTCTCACCTTAAAACAAATATGCGAACGTGGACCACACATTTGTACATATTAAAAAGTTATATGGTTCATGCATGGTTTGTCAGGTTAGGACAA
Source organism: Enteromius paludinosus (assembly GCA_032361165.1). Taxonomy (NCBI): domain Eukaryota; kingdom Metazoa; phylum Chordata; class Actinopteri; order Cypriniformes; family Cyprinidae; genus Enteromius; species Enteromius paludinosus. Next base: position 1,914,168 of record JAUMHQ010000046.1, on the reverse strand, counting down.
TATTTGGCTGAGAAATAACTATTGTAATATTTAAGGTACTGAGAAAATTGCCTTTAAAGTTGTCCAAATAAAGGTCTCAGCAATGCATATTACTGATCTCTAAGAAAAATCTTCATGGAACATAATTATTTTTGGCAAAATCTGTTGCTATATAAAAAAAAAAAGCTGTGCTGCTTATGACTGGTTTTGTGGTTCATGGTCACATATTTGAGACAAAATGTAAGACCAAAATGTCCAAAATATATATTATTTAAAAAGACAAGAGGGGGGAAAAAAAAGGTGTGCGAAGAAGCTGAGGGAATGTTTTATTAAAAATATAATAAAGTATGCTCACAGGTTTGGGGGCAGTATTTATTTATTTATTTTTTTGTCAAGAATGCATTTAACTGATCAAAATAAAGTATGCTCACAGGTTTGGGGGCAGTATTTATTTATTTATTTTTTGTCAAGAATGCATTTAACTGATCAAAATTGATTGTAAACCCATTCATATATGCACCCCCCATTTAAACATACAAGGCAACTGTTTTACTGACAGTGAGAAGTAATGTTTTGTGAGCACCAAAACAGAATATTTCAATGATTCACAAATTTGTTGTGACACTGGAGGAACGGCTGCTGAAAATTCACCATCAAAGAAATAATTTACTATTTAAAATTTATTTAAATAAAAGCTACTTTAATTTGTAATTCAATCAATATTTGGGATTTATATATAGAATATTTTTTTGCAAAATATCCAACCTCAAACTTTTAAACAGCAGTGTACATTCATTACAGAAATAGACTTGTTTCCTGAAATCTTATACAACTGCCTGGTTTTCTGTTATTATGGACACTCTGATTTGCAGAGAATGAGATCTTATTTAAGCCATCATATTGAAACATGCTTAGGCTTGCTACATGAAAGCCAAACTCTCACACTGTGACACTGTACTTGTCATCTATTGTGCATCAAGCCGCTATCTGCTTAATAAATGAAAAAATAAATAAATAATGTGATTTCATTTGGTGTAATGCTGCACTACATTACACCAGCGTGACTTAACTTCAAAAAAACACATGAAAGGCCAATTGACATTCCTCGTTTCTTCGTGTCTTCATGACTAGTTTCAAGCTACAAATGCCATTCCAGGTAAAACAAGTCCTAACAAGACCCAAACCCCAGGGTTACTGTGTGTATGAGAGAGTATTCATGTGTGAGTGCTCGTCTAAAGATGCAGGTGAATGTGGTTTTAGATCAGCACAACATGTTAAAACTAAATGACTAAATCAGACTATTAAACTAAATTAGGGACTTTTGCACCACATAGGTCCAGAAACTAGCCAGCAGGGTAGTTCCCAGAGAACCAATTTCTCCCTCGGGCCAGGTTGCATCTGATATCTACATTTACGACATCGAAGCTGAGGAAAAAAAAACAACAACTTTGTTTTCCATGTTCGTCGAGTAAATATGTTTACATGACTTTTAAAAAATGTCGTGTAGCTGGTGTTTTGCAAGTGTTTGGCCAAGCAGCGTACAGTATTAACCTCAAAATAAGAAACTCAACATTTTCCAGTGCCCAATCACATTCAAATGTAAAGCATTTTAATGGGTTTGCAATGTAGAAATCATCAAGTATACATCAACCGCGGGTCCAAGGTCTGATTAGAATTACCCACTGCCTCATCACAGCAATTATATTTCATGCCAAGGGCATTTTCTATTCAACTTGTAAGTGTTTCTTCATGCCTTTAATGCTGCACTGTTACAGAAGCCAGAAGAAACTGGTTTTATAATGACATGACACTACAGGAAGCCACAAAACATTCTGTAAAAACACGTGCAGGATGACGACAGTTAAGTTTTCTGTTGATCCGTTATTGAGGCTGCATGAGTGCCACTAGTGAGCAAACTTCCAACAAAGAAAAAATCCAAACACATAACAGTAACGCACACTTTCATGTAAACTGTAGATTGTAACTTAATTACTCAATTAACATACATAAAATGTATATTTTGATAGCCATATACTGTACATGAGAGTGTCCTCTTTGAATAATCAGGTTTGTCTATTCCACTAATTTCAGCTTCAACTTGTGTGATAGTTTGTGTAGAGTTTCTCAACGAACTCTTAATTTCACTAGAAAATTAACTCATGAGTGGTGTCACACAGTGAATGTTTGGGACATGATTATTAATAATTATATAATGTGACATTAAGATCTGACTTGACCCAATAACCAAATCTTTTGATTATAAGGAAGTCTCCCTAAACTTTTTCCTTATATTGTGTTTTATATAATACTATAATAGTCCAAATGTAAAAGTTTAATTTGAGATCATACAGCGTATTATACAAACATACACACTCACTGTCATTAACTGAAATACAGTAAAGATGTGGCTGTGGCAAGGAGAGCAATGGCTGCTGCTACGGCCACACCTGTGTGTTTGAGAGAGAGAGAGAAAGAGAGGTCATCAGGAGGTGGAATTATAGGAATCACACAAAGAAAAATATGGTCACATCAGCCCAACTAACAACATGGAGCCACTCACAGTGTATCATTATACAATCTATTGTTATAGTTAACTACAATCAAACCAAAATGTATTTAATTTTTTTTTTCACATTATCAGTTTATTTGCTATAGTTAAAAAAGAAAATAGCAATAAAATGATAATGATAACTGTGTTCGAACAAATTGATGATGCCACATAACTTCGACAGAAAGATACATAATGAATTATGTCAAATGAGTGTCAGCTGTAAAATTTAAGTACAAACAATTAGATAATACCAATTACCAAGCAATGCTTAATTTGGTTGCATCAGCAATTAAAGTTAAAACAATTAAGCAAAACATGGTCATCTCAAACTGTCGGAATAAATATGGGCCTATATTTCTAGCAATTGTACTGATGGATAAATACTTTTTTGGGGATAACATGTCACAGATTGCTTTTTTTTGCTATCCAGTGTCCAACACCCACTAGTAAAAGATCAAATTTTTGGTTTGACTGGATATTTCTGAGCCCCAGTTGATGCCATGATGAAAATAGAATGATTTATTTTATGAATAAATGTACTGCACGCAGAGAGATAGAAAGAGAGATATCTACAGTATTTTAAAATGAATAATTTTGAGTAACTTACCAGCATAATATTGAGGGGCTTTTTGAATTTTGGGGTTTTCAGCATGGATTTCTGGGATGACACGCTCATCTTGGCAGTCAGTTACCTCTGATCCAGAAACAGCAGAAAATGCTAAAGAAAGCACATGTACAAACATGTTAAAAAAATGTATGACTAGGTAGGCTTGTACTCTAATAATGTAGAAGTGAAACAAGGAAAGAAAAAAAATAGGAAAATAATCTCCTCTTTCCAAGATAGAGGTTGTGTTTTCATAGAAACCATAATCCAAATTTCCCAGAAGGGCTTGTTATTAGAACGGATCAGATATTCTATAGCCTGTGGCTAGTCATATTACTTCCACATTTTTTCCTTCTACATGGAAACCATTTGTGGGCCAACTTAAACTGGTTTGAACAAGAGGCAAGGTGTAGCTGGCAATTATTTCGGAGGGGAAATGAGGGTGTGTCACAAGAGGTCTGTATGCACCCATTTAAAGAAGGTTTATGCTTTGGAATTCTATAGGCCCACACCTATACACATTCTTGAACCATAAAGCTCCTACAATACTTGAGTCCAGTGATCCCTGAATCCTAACGACTTTGCAAGGACTTGCTCCACATTGCACAATGCCCTAGTCACACACGAGGGACATTGAAAAAGCCTAGAGGTGATACTTGTAAACCATGACAATAGCACAGTTCCATAAATGCTGATGCCTCATTGTTGAACTAGGCCGTGGTATTAACACTCAAATAACGTGAGAGAATTAATCAACCCTATAGTTTCCTCCTGAAATATGGAAACGTACATTGATTGCTCTCCAAACTAGTATCTATGTCTTCTTCTGGTGTTTCGCAGTCCAGCATCTCTTTCAGACGCTCGGCCACATCAGCTGCACTTTCGTCTGGGAACATGTAGTCACACACAGACAGGCCGGAGATGGGCATTGGCGCAAACACACGCCGAGGAAGGGCCTGCTGCCCACTGCACAAACCTAGAGAAACAATAAGGGAACTTGTATTGTGAATACATTTATTTTTGTGATACATACAAAAAAAGAAAATTGCGACATCCTACTGCCATCTAGTGGTTAGACAGATATTTGCTAAAGTTTGGTGTGGCACAGTACACCCAAAAATGAAAGATTCCACTATCAAAATGGAATTATTCTTTTTTCTGTGGAACCTAAAACACGATATGTTGGTAACCACTGCAGTGGACGTCAATGCAACACAAAACAAAAAATCTTCCATTATTCACACATTTGGAAGGACACGAGAGTATCTGATGACATTTTTGGGTGAACTATCCCTTTCAACAGCACATCTAAGACATGATAGACTACTGTACCTTTTTGACTCCCTTCGTTCATTAAAAGATCTTCCAGAAACATCTCCACTCGGAAGCAAACCGTGTTTATGATGTCTCTCTTAATGGCCTACCAGCACAAAAGAGAATTTAAATCAGAACTAAACTCTCAAAGACAATAAATAACAGGCACACAGGAAAATAAAAGTCAGCTTTCTAATCGTGACAAATATTGTGTGAAATAATTTTCATGCTACGGCTGGTAACCAATAAATGGCTATTAATAAAATTCTTTTGTCTAAATAAATACTACAATACAAAAAAAATGGTTTTACATGATACAAATAAATTCAAGCATTACAACATTATAATGTACAATATAAATATTTTAAATGAGTGTTAGCTGATCACAATAGTACCCTAAATGAGCAAAAACAAATTTAACATCTAATACATATACAGGTCCTTCTCAAAAAATGTGCATATTGTGATAAGTTCATTATTTTCTATAATGTTAAACATTAGACTTTCATATATTTTAGATTCATTACACACAACTGAAGTAGTTCAAGCATTTTATTGTTTTAATATT
>JAUMHQ010000046.1:1887488-1909052 GCA_032361165.1 Enteromius paludinosus | reverse complement strand
GATGAAATATGCTAATTTTTTGAGATAGGAATTTTGGGTTTTCATGAGCTGTATGCCAAAATCATCAATATTAAAACTATAAAAGGCTTGAACTACTTCAGTTGTGTGTAACGAATCTAAAATATATGAAAGTCAGTACATTACAGAAAATAATGAACTTTAACACAATATGCTAATTTTTTGAGAAGGACCTGTACATTAGGGGTGGCACGAGACGAGATGAGATTTTTAGACTTAAAAAAAAAAATCCTAAATGATAAAATATATTTGGGAAAATAAATGTGTTTTATTCAACAAAAACGTTCCAAAAAAATGTAGGTGCATTTTGTAATCAACTTTTTGAAATGAAACTATTGTAATGAATTACATGCAGTAATAAACAACATGTGAACACTGCAAAATATATTGCGTACAACAGTGTATGCATGAGAAGAATGCTGAAAGAGTGCATTAATGACCTGCGCTGCATGTCTGGCTTTGGGTTTGTTGTTGTGGATGTAGGCCCTGCAGTGAACCACCCCTTGAACCCTCATAGAGCCGCCACACACCTGCACCAGAGCACTGCTCCGCTCATCCAGCTCTGACTTTTCCTGTGACATTGATAAACCTATTCAACATTTTGCAATAAACACATATACATAGATATATAAGACACTCACATCTGAGACAAATATCCGTGCTGGCAGCGTCTGACGAGGAGTTGTTTTTGGGTTCTTTTTCTGAAAAGAACAAACATGTTTGTTCAGCTCAAATGTACAACCAACATGACGGAGGAATGACAGAGTTTTTACCTGTCCTGATATGAGTTCAGAGTCATCTAATGCCGGTCTGCCATTGATGAGACAGTAAGCAGCCTCAATCTGTTTAGCCCACCTCCTAAGACCATCCTGGACAAGAGGGGGCAAAGAAGGTTAAATTCACAACCTGTCAACTTTCTCTGCGAACACAATGCTTAAAAGAAAACATCTCGTTTTCATATATCACCTTCATGCACTTGTCTGTGTTATCAGAAGACGATCCGGTCACAGGGATCTGCAGATCCACCTCAACGGAGCAGGTCAGCATGGGCCAGGATGATGAGATGCCCGTCTGATACTTCCAGTCCGCTGGCTTGGACGAACTCTATAATTTCAACGGTAACCAAAACACAACTAATACACTTTTTGCTAAACTACATTAAGCTTTTAAGGCAAAGATAGTGTCTCTTACCTTTGGATCTTTTACATCAAATGTTTTGCAGACAAGTCTGTAGACTTTAAGTCAAGGATCAAGTTTAAGCTATGTGGTTATTCATATAAGCTGACGCTTTTAGATTGCAAAGTTTAATATGCAGGAGGTAGTGTGCAGGATACTTCTTTGTTTTGGAGCAGATATGCAGGGTGACTCGATCAGTAACATCCTCCTCTGACAGTTCCCACAATCTTCCTTTAGTTGTGTACTTATCCATGGCAAATATAAGCTATGAAAAGAGACTAAATCAATAAAGCAAGCTAAAATGTGATTTATTCCGTTTTTAAATCAATATTGAACTTCATTCAATTATTGAAAAACTTAATTATTCATAAATTAAATGTTTATTAAATAAAAGTAATTAAGAAAATGAAGAAACAATACATCAATGGCCATACTCTTTTTAGTGCATTTTGGGCATCCTTGGAGAGTTCAGGTGGGGTCACTAAAAACAGGCCAAGAATACAAAGACCTCCTGGCAACATGCGGGACACCTAGAATAAGGAAAGTCAAAAGCCTTTACTGTACAGCTACACAGTAAAACATTTCAAAGTCACCGTGCAAGTGGTAAGACATCAGGCTAGTGACCTGCTTGGCATGTTCTGTGACCCACTCCACATCAATATCATCCAGTGGGCTGACCCCTTTCGAAGACTTGGGCTGCCCCTCCCTCTCCCCGTGAGGAGTCTGCACAGCCAGCACCACAAAATCTCTCTGAGGAGACGACTGCGAAAAGAAAAAGTTAGGGAAATGAGTCGTGCGTACAGACATTATAAAATATAAAGGCGTTTAGTTTCCTTACTTGACCAGCCAGGAGTCCAGTCACACATGATCCAGGAGCTGCTTGAAGCCCACCAAGATATTCCTCCACAGCCTCATCTACAAAATAACTCCTACCCATTCTCTAAATATGCAAAAAATTCTGTAAGAAAATTCTGTAGTGCTAAATTAACCTGCTTGCAACTGCATTAAACATATGTCACACATTCAAAATAGACGTGGAATAATGTTAAAATACTTTTATACTGCCTTTGACTGACAGAATATTGACATTAGGGCAGTTATTGCAGTCTTTAAGGGTATTGTTATTGTGGTCTGTGCTATTATTACTATTATTTTCAAATGAGCATTTAAATCAGTGTCAGTATTCTCAATCACAGTGTTTTTAGTCAGCCTTTTGATCATGACAAACATTTTCGTATTATGGTTGACAATATTAAATTAAACATTAAACACACACACACACACACACACACACACACACACACACACAAGATAAATGCTTTGAATGCTAAAGTAAATTTATGAATAACACATTATAACGTACAGTAGGCTATGAAAAAATTAATGTAGTTTTTATTTGATTTTAACTGTTTCTACAGCATAAATTAGTTCCAAAATGAAGACTATATGTAGTTGAACGTCACACCATGAATGAAATTAAAAGTACATGTGCAAGGGTAACATGTTTTTTTTTAACCCATAGAAAAGAATCATATTTTAGATACAATGTAACAACGGTGTTCCGCAATATATCGCAAAGAATGTCTTCAAACCTACCTTCAGACTATGCACACTTCTTCAGACAGCTGATGACTTCTCAGAGAAACCAATACGTGTGACACATCGTCGCATCTAATACACGCGAATCGGTTCCAGAGACCTGATTGGACAATACTTCTGCAGGTCCGTGCTGCTTTGCGGCTTGAGTTTACATCGCTCAAATATGACGTAAAGGCTGCTAGCTGCTAATGCTAACTGTGGCAGTGTGCCGGAGAGATGGCGGCACTTCTTCAGCAAGCGCTGGAGAGAGTCGAGATAAACAAACTACCGAAAGCAATTCAGAACAAGCTCGAGAAAGTTCTGTCAGAGCAGCAGACGGAAATAGACTCTCTTAATTCCCAGCACGAGCGATATAAAGCAGACTGCGGTGAGTAACGGTGGCAGGCGGGCCGGAGAGTCATTCAACAGCTGTGTTTCTTATATACTAAGCGTTCTGCCTCGCTAGACAGCATGCTTAGGTATCATAAATGCATTTATACTAATTCAAGACTTTAAATAACAAGTTGTCTGGTTAATTATTTTGTAAAGGCTTGTTTGTTCCGCACAGATGAGCTACCAGGTTGAGTACAAATCTTTAATAAATAAGATCAAGATCATTCTGAGAGGTAGTGACAAACCAAAGAAAGCGTTTGTCGTTTTTTAACCTTGACCTTTATGTATGAAATTTACTCAAGTCTCTAGATGCAGAGATTTGTATGATATATAAGCATATAACGCCTGTTTTTTAACCCTGTATATCATCATTAATACATTCTTAGTTACTGTTTCTCTCCAAATCAGTCTTAATCGTAAATGTTTTGCCATAAACTTTCAAAGGAGCTGTCTGTCTGAATTGCTCTAATTGTTTTTATGAACAGAGCAACAGTACTTTAATCTTGAGAAGAAGCTAGCTGAGAGTCAGGAGCAGTTCTTGTCCCAAAGTAAAGAGTATCACAGTATTAAGGAGGAGAACGGGCGTCTTGGTAAGTTCTGTGCATTATTTTCTTTTTAGCATGGCGCTTGTATTGCTGTATAATGTAAGTGTGCTTGTTCTTTCTTAAAGCCGAGGAACTTAAGAAGCTGAAAGATATAGAGGAAGAGCAGGGGGCAACGCAAGAGGTAGCTACGAGTCTCTCACCTCTCATACTTCATATGAACCTTTATACTTGAGCAGTAAAAAAAAATGAGGAAAATCTCCCAATGTTTTTGCATTCCAGAGTAAGCCACCAAGAGCCAAATATGAAATCGAGGCAGAAAACCGGGAGCTCTCACGGATGCTTGAGAAGAGATCTCAAGAAGTGGAAAACCTCAGCGGTATGAGTTTTTTGCACGAGTGATCGAGCTTGACATTGACTTTGGAGTTTAGTGGCAGTAACCAAATAGGATCGAAACACGCATACTGATTTTAAAAATAAAATAGATAATAGTCCTCTATTTAAAATTATTCATGTGTTGGCAAAGATGAATTTTCAGTAATGATACTCAGTCTTTAGTGTCACATATGATCCTTCAAAAATCACTCTTGTATGTGTGTGTGTAATATATATTTATATATATTAGTTATTAGTTATTTGTAAATTAATTAACATTAGATATTATCAAATAAACCTAAAGTACCAATGCTTTTTTCATTCATAATTGCTAAAATGTATCTTATCTTCATTATACAGAGGATCTTAAACGTCTCAATGACAAACTCGTGGAGACCAACACAATCAAGATGGAGCTCCAGCTTAAATTAGATGAACTTCAGTCATCTGAGGTTTCCATTCAGGTGAATGGTGACTCCCATTTAGCTGTCGTTCTGTCTCTACAGTGAAATAATACTTCTGATCGGTGAGCAAATACTGTGATTTGATTTTTGAAAGGTTTGCTGGGTTTCTTTCTCATCAGTGTCGCGAGAAGCGAATGGAACAAGAAAAGGAGCTCCTTCAGAACCAGAACACATGGCTGAATTCAGAGCTGAAGAGTAAGACAGACGAGCTGTACACGATATCCAGAGACAAGGGCAAAGAGATCCTGGAGCTCAAGTGCTCTTTACAGAGCAAGAAGGAAGAGGTGTGAAGAATTTTTTGAGACGCAGTTGAGCCATATTCTTATTGGAACTCTTATCTGCAACAGTCTTACGTATACTGTATGTCATAATCAGGTGACCAGACTTCAGGACCAACTGAACACGTTCAAGAAGAACAATGACAACATGCAGAAGAGTACTGAAGATATGATGAACAAGCTAAAAGAGGTTCACAATCACCCTTCTGTTCTTATTTAAATTAACATTTCACATGAAAGAGAATTTCAATTAAGGTTGCGTTGCATGTCTTCTGTTTGTAGGCTAAAGACCAGAGGGCCTCCATGGAGGAAAAGTATCGCAATGAGCTGAATGCTAACCTTAAACTCTGTAATTTGTACAAGGTCAGTTAGTGTTGATATTTCGTTTTGCAGGACCCAGTGTTAATGTATGGTATGATTAAAATCTGAATCACATTGTGTGTTGACAGAATGCAGCAGCAGACTCTGAAACCAAGAACGCTGAATTAAACAGAGCCGTAGAAGAGCTCAACAAACTGTTGAAGGAGACAATGGAAGGTTGGAAAATAAAAAACTTAAAACTAAGTTAATCTCATATTACAAAATAGTAGCTAAGATTGTTGCAGGTATTTATTTATTTATTTTCAACCATTATAATGGAAAAGTAAGGTTATGCACATTTCATTTTGGGATATAAGATCTTGAATACTGTAGTACATGCACAAAATCTGTTCTCAGTATGCATGCTGTAGATTTCTTGGTATTGTAGTATGCTTCTATGAACATGTAACTGTAATGTTGTGCCGAGTTTAGATATTCTGTCTCTTATCCACAGCCAATAAAGGTACAGAGAAGAAGCTGTCGGAGCTGCAGAGCGTGAGGGAGAAAGCAGAGTCTGATCTGCATGACAAGGTCACACATTTGGAGAAAGAGCTGGAGAACGCCAATACGCGGCTTGTAGACTTTAAACGGAGAGGTAGTGAGCACAGGAAACCCTGTCTTTTGTATTAGGCTAAAGAATCTTTTCATGCTAATCACATTTCATGTCATCGCATTGTTCAATACTTCAACAGGTGTTCCAGCTCTTACAGAAGAGGAGCTGACAAACCTCTCCCCAACTGCAGCCGTAGTGGCTAAGATTGTTAAGCCGGGCATGAAGCTAATGGAGGTATAAAAGCTGTTTATCAGAAACTAACTAATTGTGCGTGTTCATTTTAAGTAACTACATCCTGCATTTGCTTCCAGCTGTATAATGCCTTTGTGGAGGCGCAAGACCAACTGCACCTGGAGAAGCTGGAGAACAAGCGTGTGCACAAGGTTCTTGATGAGATCGTTCTGGAGGTGGAGACCAAAGCTCCCATCCTAAAACGTCAGAGAGAAGAATATGAAAACATGCAAAAGTCCATGACCAGCCTTTGTGCCAAACTGGAGCAAGCTATGAAGGTTTACACGTATTTGAAGTAGATGGAGAAAAAAACATGATGGTGATTTGCGGCGACATTAATCTGGATCTTTTCTCTTGCACATCAGGAGGTCCATCGGCTGGAGAAGGAGACAGATGAAGCCAATAAGAGAGCTTTAGGGCTAGAGAGAGATAAGCAGAGATCAGAGAGACAGCTAACAGACATGTCTGAACAGGTAATGCACTAAGTCTCTGTTACAATAAACACTTGAGGGTTTGCTGTATGTATGTACAATAATATTGGAATTGTTTTTGTGCCTTTAAAAGTGCACACTTTCTTAGTGTGATGCAGCCCATCAGAATGAATGAATTTAATATATGGGGGCACCGATTTTTTTTTTCTGTTTCTATATGACACAGTCAGCAATATCACACAAGCAAGTGGGCTGTTTTCCCAAATATTAATATGATTAGAAATGTGTATAAGATCAGTTAATATTGTGATTTACATTTTAGTCACGACTTTGTTTAATGTCCCCTATTTACAACTAGTCTTAACCAAAGGAAATTACTGTCATTTTTTATGATTATCAACATATGTTTTCACGTTTTTTCAGGTACGCGTCCTGCTGGTGGAGTTGGAGGAAGCCCGTGGTAATCAGGTGGTTCGTGAGGATGTGAGCTCGGCAGTGAGCAGCAGCTCTGAGGTCCAGGGATCCCGGCAGGTGGCTTTCCGCAGCATCCAAGAGCTTCAGCAGCAGAACCAGAACCTGCTGGCTCAGATCAGAGATCTGGAAGAGCAAAGAGAGAGGGACCAGAACCAGGCTAAGACTGCTAGGTACTGACCAATCTACCTTTTATATTAGTGCTTCCATCACATATTTCGGTAAAGTGCAAAATCGATAAAAACAACAACAAAAAAACAAAAAAAAGTATTTGCGCTCTCAGGCAAACAGAGTTGGAGCAGAGTCTAGAGAAGGTTCAGAAGGAGCTGGAACAGGTCAAGGAACAGCTAAACCATCAGAAGCAGCTGGCTGACTCTGCCAGCCGGCAGCGAGATATGTACCGTATCCTGTTGCAGACAGCCGGAGTTGAGCTTCCACCCCAGGGTACAAATTTACTCTTTAAGCAAAAAGCGCTCTCTTTTTATGGCTTTTAAGTAGTGTTGTCAAATGATTAATCCCTTCCAAACTAAAATTATTTGTTTGCATATTTACGTGTACAGTGTATATTTATTATGTGTATAACAATACAAGTAAAAGCATGTGTATATATTTAAGAGAAATGTTAAGTTTATATATTAAGTGTGTGTATACATACATACACATACATTTAATCATACAAATGTGTTTACGTAAGTTGTATGTAAACACAAACTTCTGTTTCGGATGTGATTCATCGAAATTAATCTTTAATAAAAGTACTACTTTTAGTAAGTAACCTTAGTATTGTTTCATGTAACTGATTTGCCTGTGGTTGTGTTCAGGTCCAGAGGCTGGGCCTCAATCCACCACTCCCAGCAGGCCAGGACCCATGGCCACCAGATCTACACCTCTGAGGGCTTCAGCTGCAGAATCTGTCCAGGCAACTCAGGCTAAAGCAGCACTTAAACAGGTTAGACGGTGACTTTTCTTTTAAAAGCTTAAGCTAAAAAATGGTTGCACTTTATTCGACAGTATGCACTTTGCACTTTCATGTACTTACAGTGTACCTACATAAGAAAATACTATAATATAGGTTAACTACGTGGGGTAGGGTTAGATTTATGGTAGGGATGTGCAATTTAATCGTCGATTAATGCATGCGCATCACGTCAGTAAAGCCGGTTCTTTGATTAGCGGTAAATCTCAATCAGCTGTTTTTAAAATGCGCTGCAGTTGATACACAAGCTACGCAATTTTGCGTTCAAAAACAGACATGAAGACGATATTGCGTAGCTCGTCAGTGATCTACGGCTCTGTGTATCAACTGCAGCGCATTTTAAAAACAGCTGATTGAGATTTACCATAATATAAGTACTTAGTATGTATCATGTTATTTCAAACCTGTATGCTTTTGGAAAAGAGGAGCATAAACGTTGTGCTAAACTGCTCTTTTTGTGTTCTGAGGAAGTAAAGGCTTACAGGTTTGTAATGAAAAATTTGAGAAAAGTATTTAAAATTTGAAATTTTTTGGTGTTCCCTAAAATATGACTCTGAAGCAAAAATCTCATTTAAACATTTATTATTAAGCATTAAACTGAATGTTTCCTTCTCACAGCTTAATGATGCCTTTACAACATACAAAAAGGAGAAGGCGGAAAACGACAAGCTTCTAAATGAACAGATAGAGAGGCTTCGTAGCCAAGTGTCTGATCTGCTCTCACAAAAGGCCAAGCTTTCCTCTCAGCTGGAATTCGCCTTCAAACGGTAAGCACAATTTTCTTGAAGTATCACTTTGCAATCGAAATATAAGTTGTATTTTAATGTTTTATCCTGTGCAAGCTAAAGCCACAGCTGTAAGTGTACGGTTTGTTGAATGTGGCTCTCATCTTGGGTTTCTTTCTTCAGTAGAAAACAAACAAAGATTTTTAACTCAAACCGTTGCAGTCTGTCAACCATTTTAAGTCAATGGCAATCAAATGTTCCATGCGCTGCAAATTTCAACTAAATAATTCAACTAATTGGTCCATGGCAGGTATGAGATGCTTCAGGAAAATGTAAATGCCTTTCGACGAGAGATTGAAGCCCTCCGTGAGAAGAATCAAAAGATGACTGCCACTCATCAGAGACATGAGCAAATAATTCACACAATGACTCAAGATCTAAGGGAAGCCAATGAGAAACTAGCCATGGCTGAGGTAAGTAGAAAGTATAATGAATTGAATGCACTGTTCAGCTGGTATTCAGATTCACTGATACGTGTTTTTTTTTCTGCCAGTTGCGTGTTGAAAACATTCGTAAGGAAAAAGACATTTTGAAGCAGGTGGAAAACAGACTAACCCAGGAAAAAGAGTCCATCCTGACTGAGCAGCGGGGACAGAGCCTCCTGCTTACCAACCTCAAATCAATTCAGGTACCGTTTGCCTACATATCCCAATCAACTTTGTCAGAAGACTTCTCTTTGGGCCTTTTCCTCTGAACTTCCTCCTTTTGTTACAGCTGACCATGGAGCGCTCTGAGACTGAGACCAAGCAGCGCTACAACAACCAGATTCAACGTTTGGAGAAGGAGATCATTCAGCTTAAGAAGAAACTGGAACAGGAAGTGGAACAGAGACACGCACTGGAACGCAACCAAGACGTAAGCTTGTAAAATTCACTTCTTTTTTTAGTAGGGTTGATTTACAATTGTCCACTAGTTCGTGGAATGTCTATACCTGAGACTAATTTCTCTCGTTTCTATCGACTAGGTTAAGCTGCTGGAGGCTAAGAAGCAGCTGGAGACACAGACAACACTACATCAGAAGACTAAAGAGCTGCTAAGAACAGCTGAACAGCAGGTCACCTCCATGAGACAGCAACTGAACAACGAGAACCAGAGCACAGCGCCTAAACAGCCTGTTAGGACAGTACCTAGAGGTACACATAGAAAATTAAATTGAGTGTCACTTTCCATCGCTGTGTAACTCAAGATCATGTTGTGTGCAGTTTCAGTTCCTGGTGTTCCTCAACAAGAAGTGGAGGAACTCCGAGCACGTCTACAGCAGGCTGAAGAACAGAACTCTGTCCTAAAGGAGCGTTTAAAGAACACCACCACCAACCTAGATCAGTACAGATCCATGGTGCTCAGCTTGGAGGAGTCCGTAAACAAAGAGAAGCAGGTATCTGCTTCAACCTGTTCCGTTGCTTATAATGCAAGTACTCTGGTCACTTTTGACGAAAAAAAGTTTCACTTACAGTTGGCTGAGCAGGCACGCACCTCCACTGACAGCCAGCTGAAATCAGTGCGGGAGTTGAACCAGCAGCTGGAAGCCCGGCTGGTAGAAGCGGAAAAGGAAAAGCTGGAGCTCCAGGAGGAGAAGATGAAAGCTGTGGAGAGCGTTGAAGAACGGGTATGGAACTCACAGATGACACTTCCAAGGGGTTTTTATTTTTTTCGTTTTTCTGAATAGGAAAGTTCTGAAGATTGAAATCAATTGTATAGGTGAAGGAACTGAAAAGGAGCATGACAGACATGCAGACAGAGCTGCAGGATGCCCTGCAGAGAGCTGCGGAGGCGGTGGCCCAGGAGCAGAGAGCCACGCAGGATAGCAAACTACAGGTGATACTTTTGGATCTAATCGACTAATTTCTTTTTTTTTTTTTTTTTGCTGATTATTGGATTATAAGATTTTGGATGCTTGTTTACCTGTGTCTTTTTTCGGGTTCCAGGCTAAGCTGGCTGGAGAGGCTCAGAATAAATATGAACGGGAGCTCATGCTGCATGCTGCAGATGTGGAAGCTCTACAGGCTGCCAAGAAACAGGGACAGCAGTCAGTACAGACCACAAAACAGCTTGAGGAGAAGGCTCAGAAAGCTGTGTCTGAGCTGCGTCAGGTCCGCATTGACTGGGAACAGAAAGAAAAGAGGCTGAAGGTAAAATCTTGTGGTTGGCAAAGGTAGAATGCATACAGATGTTAGAGAGTTTTGGAGACCATCAAAAATTAAATACCTGTTCCACAGAACTAATAGTTATTCAGGTTTGGAATGACTTCAATAAGTGTTTACAGGATTTTCAATTTTGGGTGGACCATCCCTTTAGCATAATAACCTTTTGTTCAGCTTCTACAATTTTTCTCCCCAGGAAGAACTTTCTAAAGAGCTAAAGAGAGCTGAGGAGCTGCAGAAGCAGAACACCATGCTCCATGAACAGATGGAGAACCTGAGCAGTAAGATAACTGCCTCCACCCAGCAGCAGAGAGAGAGCAGTCTGAACGTTTCTTTGAACGAGGAGGGCAAATCTCATGAGCAGATCCTGGACATTCTCCGGTAAAGCCCTCAACAGCGCAACTCTTTCAAAGAATGACATGTTGTTAAAATGCCTTACAACACTAAACAAGAAAGGTGTAGTAGCCATTTTGCCCTTCTTTCCCAAAAGGTTTGTACGGCGGGAGAAGGAGATAGCGGAGACCCGGCTGGAAGTGGCTGAGGTTGAGACCCTGCGCTATAAACAGCGCATGGAGTACCTTGAGGGAGAGCTGAAGGAACTGCAGGATAGCCTGAATGTAGAGAGAGAAAAACTACAGGTCCTAAAAAAGTTTTCAGACTGTTTTGTTGCATATTCTATTGATTGGACACTCATGCCAATGTTATTTTCACACAGTGATTTATATTTCTGTATTTTTTTCATTTGATATTTTTTAGATTTATTTATAGATTTTGTTGATACTGCATATTTAGGTTTGACAAGAGAACGTATTTAACATCAAGGTGTTTAACGTTCATTGGTTTAGAAAAATATTGACTCTTCTCTCAAATCTGCAGGTTGCAACAAAGACTTTGGCACAGCAGGAAGACACGATGAAGCGGATGGAGAGTATGAGCGCTCTAACTGAGACCAACAAGATGCTAAAGAATGAGAAGAACAGACTGGAGCATGAACTGCAACAGACTCAAGCAAAGGTATGACTTGAAGAGCACAAAGTGTGCATCAGCCATTATACATAATTAGACCAATAAAATATACCTTCATTTTTGTGATATATAGATATTGTATATTTGCTTCAGACATGACCAATCAGATTTTAGAGTCTGAGGTTTTTATGATGTTGTAGATGCGCAAACTGGAAACAGACATCAAGCCCCTGCAGGACTCCAATGCTGAGCTGAGTGAGAAGAGTGGCATGTTACAGGCTGAGAAGAGGCTCCTCGAAGAGGACGTCAAGCGCTTGAAGACTCGAACACAGGTCTCATAATCTCAGTGCTCACAGATACATTGAATGTAACGTGCAGAATCTTATATTAAACTACATCAGAATATTAGGTCAGTTTAATTCAATGAAACTTGACTGGTGTTAGTATGGTTCTCAGTGTTTAACGCTTTGGTTTAACTGGTCATACAGCAACTGCTTAGTCAGCAGAAGGACAGCGATCAGGAGGAAACTAAGAAGCTTCATTCTGAAAGGGAGGCCCATATCAAACGCATCCAGCAGCTCATAGAAGACGTGGGCAAACTTAAGAATGAGGTGGCCAGGTCAGTGTGCAGTTAGTTTAAATCATTTAAAATGTGAAATTTCCTTGTTTGTTTGTAGTTTAGTTTTCTTGTTACCAAACAGGAGCCAAGCTTCAATCACCACAGCTCAGAGCCAGGTGCAGAACCTGCAGAATAGCCTTGAGAAGGTCACCGCAGAAAGGGACAATTTGAAGAAAGAGGTGGAGGCAAAGACCTTGGACATCCAGGAGAAACTCAAAACCATCACTCAAGTCAAGAAGATTGGCCGTCGCTACAAAACCCAGTACGAAGAGCTCAAAGAACAGCATGATAAGGTACACCACGACATATAATGGTTAAATATTTACCAGTTTAATTAATGAAACGGTCTTGAATTAATTTTGTCTCATCTCTCTGACAGATGGTAGCAGAGGCTGCTTCTAAGCCAGCACAGGAGCAGGAAGACCGTCAGGCCTCAGTGCAGGAGATTCAAAACCTGAAGAGCTCACTGAGTCAGACACAGAACAGAACCTCAGAACTGGAAACTCAGCTGGACAACATACAGAAGGTACTATTTTATGACTTCATGTGCTGACAAATTGCCATGCATTCATGCTTTTAAAATTGCATGATCACAAGTGAGTTACACCTAATGAGGTCAATTCAAAACCCTGTCAGATCAACCATGAACAAACCTCACTGGTACTGGCAGAAGCTTAAACATACTCGCAGGTTACACAAGAACAAACCTTTATTAGCTTGAGCTTCTGTTTACCATTTGATATACGCTATGTACAGTTGTGTTCAAAATAATAGCAGTGTTTTTTAAAACGTGAGTAAAGCTCAGAATTCTTCTAATATTTTATTTCCATTTATTGGGAACACTGCACATTATATTTGACTTCCAAACATGAAGAAAAACTATCAATATTTGAATTACTTTACAGAAAACGACGGGAAAAAATGATATTGGGCTTTTCAAAAAATAGCAGTGTCTGCCTTTTTCGATACAATCTCAAATTTTTACTTCATAAACGTTAAGATTTAGCTTTCCTGTAAATCACTGAACTAATATTTAGTTGAATAACCACTGTTTTTGAGAACTGCTTCATGTCTGTGCTGCATGGAGTCACTTGTATACAGGTATTCCAGCCACGGATGATTTGACAATTCCTCTGTATTTCTTAGTTTTGCCTCAGAAACAGCATTTTTGACAACAAGTTTTCTATTGGGTTACGGTCCAGGGATTGGGCTGGCCACTCCATAACCTTAATTTTGTTGGTCTGGAACCAAGATGCTGCTCGCTTACTGGTGTGTTTGGGGTCATTGTCTTGTTAAAACACCCATTTCAAGGGCATTTCCTCTTCAGCATAAGGCAGCAGGACCTGTTCAAGTATTTTGTTATAAGCAAATTGATCCATGATCCCTGGTATGCGAAAAACCATAGTAAGAGAAACAGCCCCATATCATGATGCTTCCACCACCATGCTTCACGGTCTTCAGAGTGTACTGTGGCTTTAATTCAGTGTTTTGGGGCCGCAGACAGTTTTTCAGTCAACCCTAACTTTTGGGTGAGCTAATCCTTTGAGTCTGCATTAGAATAAAGCTTTTCAACATACAAAATCAAACAATTAATGCTTCCTCACAATGATTGCTTTTACAGAGCTACACAGCACACAGTCACAAACATCATTGTTGTAGGCTTCTCTGGTTTGGCTCACATTATATAACTGTAATAAAAGAGTTTATTCCAGGAAGTGAGCGAGTAATGGAGTGTTAGTTGTTCATTTACTATTGAGACAGTGAGGTGTGAAGTTTGATGAATGTTTTGTTGGGCTTTTTTGGAAAAGAGTTTAAAGCTGTTTTTTTTTTTTTTCTTCTGGTCCTCCTTCATGGCTGCTTATGAAGTGTTTGTTGACTTCATAAAAGTGATCAAGTGGACAAAGTCAATGAGATTTTCAGCAGTGCGTTGATGTTTGTGCAGACGGTGCAGGAGCGTGAAGCCGAGGTGAAGAGCCTGCAGGAGCAGCTGGCACAGGTACAGCCGGAGCTCAGCCGGCTGAGAACAGAGCTACAGGAGAAGAATAACCTGGAAGAGCAGCTCCGACAGCAGATCGCAGATAAAGAGGAGAAGACCAAGAAAGCCTTTATGGGTGCCAAACAGAAGATCAACCAGCTCAACAGTTAGTAAACCAGTACACATGACAAGCACATTTTGCTCACAAAAAATATACTTGTTGCTTAATGACTATTTTAACAATGTCCTTACTACCTTTTTGGACCTTGCACATGTTAGTTCCATTGCTCTCTATGTAGGGTCAGAAAGCTCTGAGATTTCGTCAAAAACCATTTTCAATTTTGAATGAACTATCCCAGGGGTCATCAGACTTGATCCTGGAGGGCCTGTGTCCAACTTTAGCTCCAACTTGGCGCAACACACCTGCCTTGAAGTTTCAAATATACCTAGTAAGACCATGATCAGCTAGTCTTTGATTAGGGTTGGAGCTAAACTCTGCAGGACCGAACTTGGTGACCCCTCAACAACTATTCCTTTAAATATTTAATACTCTGAACCGTATACGTTTTTGGTTACATTTTAAACTGGTGCATTTGTTCAGTATTGGTTTTAGATTAAAAAAGATTTCTAAATCTAAATGGGAGTGGTATACTTTGCATATTTGTTAGCTAGCGTACATTTGTTTTAACTTGTGCAACTTGCGTCATACGTCGAGTCAGAGGTAGGCCAAGAAACCAGAGCTTGGCTTGGGGGTAAGTGAGAGAATTTTTTGGGTGAGCTATTTAATTTAATACCACATACCACTCTAGCAAGTATCAAATCATGGTTTTGAGGCTGTTCCTCTTTACTTCCATCCTATATCCTTATATCCCTTTATCCAATGTGTGTTAGGTGCGAAGGAACAGTTGGCGAAAGAGAACGAGGAGTTGAAGCAGCAGAGAGAGGAGCTGGAGGTCAGGATGAGTGCACTCAAGTCCCAGTATGAAGGCCGATTGAGCCGACAGGAGAGAGAGCTGAGGGAGCTCCGTGAGCAACAGGAGAGACATGGAGATCAAAAAGATGATGCTCAGGAGCCTGGCCAGAGCAAGGTACAGCACTACAAATCCCTTCTGTACAGATTTTAAGCAGAAATGATACGCGCCATGTATGTAGAAACTAATGTATGAATACTGTGTGACAATTTTTTGCATTTATGTTTTTTTGCTGTTATGCTTTGAATATGTGACAATAGACTTCCTGGGCTTTTTTTTGCTAAGTAAATATATGATCATCAAAGCACTTGTGATCTTTTTTTTAGGTTCAAGAGGCACAGAGGTCATCAGATGCTCGCCAAATTACTCTCAAACCCACGCCTACTGCTGACAGAGGAAGGTAATGCTTTATATCCACCAATTGCACTGCTTAAGAAAGCTATTTTCCATGAATGCGTCTTTTATTCCAGTGTTGTTTAAATGTTGTCTGTGTATTTCATTTGTTAACAGCGCCAGTACATCCGAGCCACCTACAGCGAACATCAAACCCACACCAGTTGCTGCCGCCCCCAGCAAGCCTTCACCAATCGCAGGGAGCAAGTCCACCCCTAGGGCTAGCATCCGCCCAATGATAACACCCGCTCCCGTGACTACGCCCACGCCTACCGCCACCGTCATGCCCACAACACAGGTGGAAACACAAGAAGGTATGGGTTGAGCGTTGACCTCTGATAGGATCTATATTAGTGCATCAGTTCTAAGTTGTTACTGGTTTGTTCCGTCAGCTCTCCAGTCTACAGAGGCTCCAATAGAGCATGTGACGGTGTTCGGCAGCACCAGCGGCACAGTGCGCTCCACCAGTCCTAACATACAGACCACACAGCCAATCCTCAGTCTCCAGCAGAGTCAAGCCACTGCCTTCGTCCAGCCCACTCAGCAGCAGACCAGTCAGGAGCCAGCAACGACTATAATGGAGGCAGCACATAGCTCACAGATGGAGAGGCCGTCCACTTCCACTGCTGTCTTTGGTACAAGTGTGAAGCAACTGTAACAATTTGCACTCATACATGTTTACAGTCATGCATGTTCTTAGACTTAGTAATGGTGACGATGATTTTTACGACACCAATGGTCACCCACCCAGCACTCCCTTAATTAATATGAGGTTTCGGACTAACATGTTGTTCTTCTGTTAGTGTCAGCAACAGCAGGATCATCTCTGCCCAAGCGAGTGCGAGAGGAAGAGCAAGAGAACTCCGAGGTGACCGACACCACACAGGATGACCCCACACACCCACCCATCACTAAGAAGCTCCGCATCATAAGAAAAGTGGGCCTGGAGGTGAGCAGTGTATGTACATGTGCACCTGTAATCTTGTGGGAGTGGCTTTTTATTTTTTGAGAAATTTGCCTGATATAAACTGGCAACTTCCTAGAATGTGAAAGATTCTAAAACAATCCTCCTGTTATTTGGGTTTGTGAAGTGGTACATAAAAATATAAAGTTTATAATTTATTTTTAGTATTATTTTAATATGGAAACAAAATTTTGGGAATAGGATAAGGCTATCAAAACAAAACGGCAATCTCATTGGTTGGCCAGTTTTTAGCGTGGCATGTCAAAAAAAAAAACGAGACTGAGGCTTTTTTGTGATGCTTTGACAATTTGCGTTTTGCACACTCAAATTGGCACCCATTGTTTAGACGAGGCATTAAACATCTGCGATATTCATGCTATAGGTAATCGCCCTTGTGTGTACGAGCCTTTATGCCATAGTTCAGTTAGGACATTTTAAGTAGCTCCTATAAATATGCCTTAGATTCATTGTTTTGACTCAAGATGCACACCAGTAATGTTTTTATCAGACATATTTTAAGATCACTCAAATTCAGTTTATTCTGGGTCTAGGCTTAAGCCTCGTGTAGCGCTGTGTTATTGGCTCATTTTGACCCAGAGGGTGCATTGAGGCATTTTACTACATGCAGTATCTTTTTTTCGCTGCGAGTTAGATTGGTCTAAAGTACGCTTGTAAAATAATTTTTATAAATAGTCATATGTTATACTTAAGTTTTTATATTATTCACAACACACATAGCCTCTCTGTGCATGTGCAATTTCTGTTGTAGATGCTGCACTTGAGGTGCAGGAAACACTTACTGTGGTTATAACCGTGGAATAGACTCTTTTGATTATACAGGATGCTTCCGGCACTGAGGAGAGTAACGATTCTATGGGGGAAGCTCCAGGAGAAGGCCAGCAGCCTCCTGATGCCAGTGAGGTACCAGCACTTTATCCCTCAGTGACCGGATGACCACATCCACTCATCCCAAAGGTGAACTGATTGTGTCTGTTCATCTCTCACAGGAGGCATATCCAGTGTTAGGTGAGGGAGACGAAGAATCTTTGTCTCAGTCTGTCCCAATGGATCAGGTGAGCGAGTCCCATCCCTCAGAGTCTCAGATCAGTGGACAGGACTCATCCGAGGAGTATAAGCATGACGTCATTGTCATCGAGACGGATAGCGGCACTGAGGAGGAGGAAGAAGAGGAGCAGGAGGAGCCTGGACAGGTCAGTCTGTTTCTCAGAGAAGCGGAAAGTATGTAATCATTAGTGTGTATTTAACTCCCTTCTTTCTGAAGTATGAAGAAGATGATGCAGATGATGAAGATGGGGACGGAGGGATGGCAGAAGCAGCAGAGGAGAGTAATGAAGGCAGTGGGAGCGCAGATGCCGATGAGGCCTACGAGGGGGATGAGGCAGAGGTTAGGCCTAGTTTCCTAACTCTGTTTTTAAAACGAATTGGTCCCTATTATTTCTGCGACGCAGAAAATGAGAACAGAATCGTGGAATTGTTCTGTTGTCTCTGCAAACTGCGTCAGAGTTTAGATTTGTGTTTTTGATTTGTTTGTTGTTTAAGTTTCTGTGTGCTGATTGTGATCCTTTTGGCTGTTTAACTTTTCCTGGGTGTTTTGATGTGTTTTTTTTTTTGTTGTGTTTGCAGGGCGATGGAGCAGCTGATCCAGGCATTGACAATGAAGAGAGTCAAGAAGCGTCTGATTCGATCCAGAAGCAAGCAGACTCTCAGAGTGGTGGTATAAAAATTTTGCCCAAAGTTATGCCTTTGAAAAAATGTTCACATTTTGAGGTCTCTTATTGTCAGCAAGGTTGCATTTGTTTGTCCAAAGGTTTTTAATCCTTGAATCTGATTTGAAAACCAATATAAAAATCTCAAATTTTCTTTGAGGGAGTGAAACCTTTTTTTATGCAATGAGAGCTATGGTGTATTTAAGCAATCTATTGGTTTTAAAGTGGTTTTGGCCACTTAGCTGGTGAGGCTGGGAGTCCTGCTAAAAGCTTAAACCAGTTAAGACTAGCAAGACTAGACAACCACCTTAGGCTTTAGGAATGAGTGACAAACCTATGAATAATGCATCGGAATAATTTTCCTGCGTGCTCACAGGTGAATCTAGCGTCAGTACCCTGGAGTGCTTCCCTACTGAGCCTGTGAGAGAGCAACAGCCAGTCCCCAGCACCACCACCACAACCACCTCCTCTTCCACCCTGGGCCCACGTCTTCCCCAATCCCCCCGAAGACCACATCACACCCCACCCCCACGCCTCAACATCCACCCCGTCCCTGAACTTGGACCCCCCATCATGCAGGTATATAGACCATGTCCTATATTTACAAGCAGCTCAAAGTAAGGGTTCTGATTTGTTCCAGTACCATTTCTGCATTTCATCATTTTGATGACTCTACTGTTTTGGACAGAGGCAGTCAGGACAGAGCAGACGGCACTCGATGAGTCGTGCCCAGCTCACGCCTGGAATCGGAAGCATGGTGAGTGAACTTGATTTTGTTTAACCATTATAAACATCCTGCGTCTTTAGTGCTTCGTAATTCCTAAAGTGTTTTGGTTCCTTTTAGCAACACTTTTTTGATGATGATGACAGAATGGTTCCCAGCACTCCCACCCTCGTCGTGCCACACCGCACAGATGGCTTTGCAGAGGCCATTCAGTGAGTCACAGCAGCTTTTACTCTTTTATAGCATGAAGAGATGCATCATTAAACGCCTTGATTAATGATGCATCCGTCCATCTCAGTTCCCCTCAGGTGGCCGGAGTTCCTCGCTTCAGGTTCGGTCCCCCTGAGGATATGATGCCCCAGGCCAGCTCCTCTCATTCTGACTTGAGCCATCTGGCCACACATGGAGGCAAGTACAAACATGACACATTAATGCTGCTTTCACATTGCTTCCGACTGACCTTGATGATCTACCTCACGGCAACCTGGAGCCAATAATGTCCTTTTTACACAAGCATTAGTTTCTTTGGCTACACGGAAGAATAGTTTTACCAGAGCAAAGTATTCATTTGCCTAGTTTTGAGTTTCAGATTGTCAATCGTAAAAAGCCAGCTTTCATAAAATTCAGTTTCCAGATTATTTTTTTCTATTAAATGAGTTAATTGTAATGTTCTAGTAAATATTGTAGTTTATTATGAAAAACATGGCATTCATCCTGTTATTTTAGGGTTGGGCATGTATGAAAGCCCTCTCTTCCTACCCTCTCATGATGAAGAGTCTGGAGGCAGGAGTGTCCCCACCACTCCTCTTCAAGTGGCTGCTCCAGGTGATCAGCTGCAGGAAGTCATGACAAGTTTGTTTGGTTGATATCTTTTTAGTCCAATCTAACGGCTCATTTGTGTCGACAGTGACTGTTTTCACTGAGAGCCACCCCTCTGATGTGTCAGAGACAGCCTCTCAGTCGGTTCCCATGGTGAGCACGTCCACCGCCGGTCTGACCGCACCAGGAGAAGCTGTCCCAGGGGATGATGGAGATGATGTTTTTGTGGGGGAGGCTGAGAGTGAAGGGTGAGCACCCACGACCGTTTCATGTTTGACTTCAGAGCGGCTCAGTTTTGTTCAGCGGGGCTGTAGTGAGTGTGTGATGTGTGTGCAGGACAAGTGAGGCATGTCTCGAGGGCCAGTCGGAGCTGGAATCCGTGCAGCCGACTGATGATGCCAGCCTGCCCTCCACTAGTCAAGAGCCCACGTCCAGCTCAGCAGGTACACACCCTTCACAGACTTGCCACTTTGATTTGTTTCTGTTTTTTTTTTTTCATTTCAAAAATAGATTTAGAAATTAAGGATGACTTAATTCAGTGTAAATTAAAATTAATCTTATTTTGTTGGGGTATAAAGTCCAAAATGTGTTGGTGTGGTGCAACTATCCTGACATCATTAACTAAACTAACCTAATTAAAAGTTGTTCTTGAAATAAAAACTACAAAAATAGTTTAGAATGAGTCTAAAACCTCATATGATATTGATGAATTGAAATATGTTTGTAATATTATGCACACAAGTGGTTTGGAATCACTAAGTGTTAATGTTTCTTCTTTTTTTTGTCTCAAGCCAAGGACAAAAATGCCCAAGCCAAGGCTGTTTATTTGAACAAAAGGAAATGTTACTGCAATTTCTAATATAGTTTTCCTATTTTAATATATTTAAAAATTAAATTTATTTCTGTGAGACAGCCCTGAATTTTTTTCAGCCATTACTCCAGTCTTTAGTGTCACATGATCTGTCAGAAATCATTCTGTTGATTTATTGTCAGTGTTTAAACTGAAGTGCTTCTTAATATTGTTTTGATTCTTTGATGAATTAAGTTACAAATTAGGAACTAATTCAAATTATGAATATTTATATATATATACAAGTTTTAATTATGGCATCCTTTAACACAACCTTTTTATTTTTAATTTAAGTATTTCTGAAAAAGTCTTAAACTATTAAACATAACTTAACTTATAAACGAAACTTAAAAATAAATCCGCATATTAGAATGATTTCTTGAAGGATCATGTGACACACTGAAGATTGGTGTAATGTTGCTGAAAATTCTGCTTTTCTTCACAGGAGTAAGTTATATTTTAAAATTATATTTATAGCAGAAAATGTATTTTAATTTGCAAAAATATTACTAATTTAACTTCTTTAAAAAACAAGTCTTATTGATCCTGAACTTTTCCCAAACCACACTGTATATAGGTATATGAACCATTTAGATACTTTAAA
Organism: Enteromius paludinosus; assembly: GCA_032361165.1. Taxonomy (NCBI): domain Eukaryota; kingdom Metazoa; phylum Chordata; class Actinopteri; order Cypriniformes; family Cyprinidae; genus Enteromius; species Enteromius paludinosus. The sequence continues at coordinate 1,887,668 of JAUMHQ010000046.1, read as the reverse complement.
GATGATTTAAACTTAGATTATTCTATTTAATTTATTTTTTATTTTTGTGGTGTTTGATTTAATCAATTTTTCACTGGCCACAATTTTCTTGTTAGGAAATTACATTTTATATGACTTAATGCATACAAATATTTCAAAGTCATTTGACCTATTTTAATATAATAATATTATGTAACCAAT
>JAUMHQ010000046.1:1841453-1855242 GCA_032361165.1 Enteromius paludinosus | reverse complement strand
CAATGACCCAAAGCACACAGCCAGGAAAACCAAGGAGTGGCTCTGTAAGAAGCATATCATGGTTCTGGAGTGGCCTAGCCAGTCTCCAGACCTAAATTGAATTGAAAATCTTTGGAGGGAGCTGAAACTCAACAACAGCCCTGAAACCTGACAGATCTAGAAAAGAAGAGCGGGCCAAAATCCCTCCTGCAGGAACCGTTTGACTTCTGTACTTGTTAACAAAGGCTTCTGTACCAAATATGAAAATTTTTTGACTCATGCGATCAAATTCTTATTTGACACAGTAACTCCCAGATAAATTGTTTAAAAAAATCATACAATGTGATTTCTGGATTTTTCTTTATAGATTCTGTCTCTCACAGTGGAAATGCACCTATGCTGAAAACTGTAGACCCCTCCATGATTTCTAAGTAAAAGAACTTGCAAAATCACAGGGTGATCAAATACTTATTGACTCAGTGTATATCTTTATCTAAGGGACTTGGAAAATGACTTCATTTTTAACAGGCTACAGTAATTAATGACTGCATACCTAATTCTTTCCATTGCTGCAGCTGCACCTGTTTGTTTGGTGTTGTTTTTCACGGCTGTGCTGTACGATAGGCGGCAGCAGCTGGAACACAAATCACTGCACGTGTTTGGCTTTAAAATACTGCTACCTGTGATATGTTCCTAGAATGGTTCTGTAACTCATCATACCACATGTTGGTCGCATTATAATATTTTGTCAGTTCACAATATGTCCAGCTTCACTCTAATATTCTGATATTTGGGCAAATTAAAGACAGAAAAATACAAACACAGGCTAAGATTTAGCTGCGGTCTTGCCACAGTTCTAGGGTCAGTTTGGAGATTTGCCACATTGTATTAAAATGACGACATGAAACTTAAATTTCCAACTTGCTTTGACTTTAAACCCACATTGATTTTTATTTATTCATTTATTTATTTTTCAATTCTAAAAATGTGAAAGTCTTTTCATGCAAATCTCTCATGCATATGTGTCTGATGATACAGGAGACTCAGATTCTGTAAACAATTTAGAAATCACCTGTCAGTCACACTTATCCTGCTTTACAGGCTCTGATTTTGCTTTGTACATGAGTCTTTTGTTTCAAACCCAGAGCCCCTGACTGAAAACACTGACCACATGAAAAGAACCTAAACAACCATTGAAATTCTGTCAACGATGCCATATTCCGAGCTATAATAAGCCAGGAACTTTTGAATGCAGCTTGATTGTTTGTAATAGGGCTTGACAACCAGATGACATAGAGAACATTGTGGAAAATAGTGAGCTGTATTAATTTTTTTTCCTTTTTACAAACCACCCCACAGAACAGGGTGCACTAATGCAGTTTTACAGACATGGAAAATGCTACGATTACCAAAATGGACGGAGCAGACGGAGATCAAGCCGGATACCGAACTTCTAAACCCCGCCTAGGGTTCGGAGTCTGCCGATTCTCCCGGCTCGCTCCCCGGACAGCACTCCAAATTTGCTTTACTTATTCGTTCACTAATGAGGAAGCGTGAACTCGTGAAATATAATTATTGTAGATGCTTCACAAGTGTCTGATTCTGTTTCAGGAGGCATTTAACGTATAATGTTTGATATGCAACATGATCAGAAACTATTGTACACAATATACATGCCTTCTGTCAATTAATTGCTTATTTATACTTGATTAGCAATTCAAAACCTATTAGTATAATTCTAAAAACATGTCCCTTCAGGTCATGGTGAAACTTGTCAACAATTATACTATTTTATATTGTCAGTATATAAAAATTAACATTGAAGCAACTTGATTATCAGTGCAACATTTTTCTTTTCAAATGTAAATATCAATTTTAATGCTTTAGGCTTCTGAGGAATATTTGTCTCAGTCACAATTTTATTGCATTGCATTATGAGTTTTGACACCACAATTAAATCTGGAAAGCTTTTATTATAAAACGTAACATTGTTGGGAAATATAGAGTATTGGTCTGTGTGATCTTGTGATGCCATCATCATGATGTCGTTTGCATACTGTTCCAGAGTGATTGATCCCGTGGAAGCTCATCTTTAGTTCCACGAGCAAAGATGGCAGTTTTCCATGGGTCCTCTGCCAGAAATGCTAATTCTAAATCTCCTCAGTTACGTAAGTGCCTTGAAAATAGTGGAAACCCTGAGAGAAGTCCAAACAAAGTGTGATTTCGAGATAGTCTGCTCCAGTCGTGATGTGAATGAATGAGATATGCTCAATGCCGCATGTCGTGCATGGTTCCATGAACAAACTGCTTGATTTCGGTTCATATTTTCATTTCTTTCTCCTCACAAACGTGTGGAAAAGCCACCTTTGAAACGGCAGTTTTTGATGGATGCTTTGGAAAGTTGGCCCACCGGAGCTCTGGGCCGTTCGGACTTTCCATGCGCTCAGGCTTCTCGGAACCCTGAATGCTGAGACGTCAACTAAGCTCAGCTTAATGAAACAAACGCACTTATATTTAGAACTAAAGTGCTCAATCGAACGCAATCTGCCACTTTCATTCCAATCCATCTCCAATGTTTGTTAAATAAACTACAATGAGAGAACGAACGTACTGTAAGCTTTTCCTGGCTGTGCTGCTGATCGGCAAGTGCTGTTGTTTGCTCTCATCACTAACTGCCAAGTATTTGCTTATTAACAAAACCCTGCAGAGTTTACCATTAGGAGTTTTGTTAAGTACCCCAGTCAAATAAAAAGTGTTCATGATTACTTCAAAGCCGAAGGTCAGTCATGTGACTTGCGTGCAGAAGTCTATACAGTATGTGCATCAAGAGCAGATGTTGTGAATGCCTTCTGGTGTTGCTTCTTGTCTTTGTAGGGTCTTACTGAAAGGTGGCAGTAGTCTAGTTTTAAAAACTGTAGTAGACTGCTCGACTTTTCTAATTTACTTTAAACTTTTGGCAACTAGTGTAAACTTTTCCATTCAGTAAAATAGGTGCAAAAATTGCGTAGTGTATACCAGTCAGGAATTTTGCAGCTTCAGACTATGATTCCATCCAATATTTTTAGACCATATTGCTTTCGTTTGTAATGCACATGTTTCTGTGTGAGTGTGTTGTTATCAGAACAGCTCCATTGTTTAGTGCAAGATGGTTAGGGTAAGGATAGGGGTTGGTTTAAGGTCAATTGCATGTAATTATGCATAATTGTTTTTATTAGTACACGTAACTTAAATAAGAAGTGTTACCGTAATTTGCATTATTAGATCATCAGCATAACTAATGAAGTGAATGAACACATCATCAATGAAAAACGCATGCATTTTTTTTCTTACATATTTTATACTTTTTATTAATCATTTTATTATGTAGATATGTTGAATTATTTGAACATGTTAAAAAGTTTGTGCATGCGTTTGGTCTGTGCTTTCATTTCCCTTGTGGGTTTTCTCTGAAACTACAACCTGCACTGCATTTTGTTCCTTGAAAGCTCTGGACACAGTCTGGATAACAGCAGACATCTGCTGGACCAGAGCAGGAAACACCAGGCAGGATATATGGTATATCATTTATTAGTGTATTTATTGTTTCCTTTGGATCATATTAGCTAAAAGGTATATGTGGAATCTGTCTATAGAGGTGTACCATAAGTCAAGTCTTGTCTGTTGTGTGTACATATATAAAAAAAAAGTTTTACATTAAATTAATAGGTATGCAAAGTATAATATTTAATTTCATGAGTTTAACCGGTTATTAAATCTTTTTCACAACAGCCCTTTTAAGGATCCCCAATCCTAAAGCAGTCTTTCCCCTTCTTCTATCAGCACATTTGGTAAATCTCTGTGTACTAATCGTCAGGAGTGCGTTTGCTTGGGCGTCTGGGTGACATATGGAGGTTCTAATGCTGTTGGTCTGTGTGAACGCGGGTGATGGAGAAGCGGAGTGTGCAGAACCTGCTTATGTAACCAATGTGAGCCTCTCTTTGAGTAATGGCCCAGCTTTCTAGTTTTGGCAGGGCTTCTGCTGTAGAGCTGCTCCCCAACGGCACAAAATTACTGCACAGCCCACCGCAGCCCTTCATACTGTACAGGAATCTCAATGAAAGCATTTTTTAAGTCACAAGGTCATTTTGGCTCCCCCATTTCATCCCTAAACTCTTTTAGCGTCAGCTTAGTAGTGTACACAGTTCTGCGTAGTTTATTCATTATAACAATGAAATCTGTTGCTTAAAGCCGCAATTGTTTGATCTGTCAACAGTGGAGCTCGATATAACAGTGGAAATGGCTGCTAAGAGGTATTGTGTAATCCTTTGCCGTTGATTGTATTGTTTAAGAAACCTTAACAGTAGTGTGGTTATGCTGGTCCACTTAGTTTTGGATCCATTTTTCTTAGGAACCCTTTTATTATTTTGATGTGTTTTAGTAGAACTGCTCAGAGCAAATGAGGACAGCTCTCTGCACACTGCAGAATATATAAGCACGCTGTCAAACAGCAGTAAACAGATCACTCTGTAGGGTAGTTACATCATCCGTCAGTCTCATCTCAGCACAAAATGTCCTCTCAGCTGCAGAGAAGCCGTTTTGGCTTGTTGCATTTTTTATGTTTCTAAAATCTAAATCTTTATGACATATCATAAATTTAAAAAAAGATAACTCTCAAAACTAACCATAGCAGTTTATGCAACTTCTGCCACAAAATGTGCGTTTTCTTACGTCTAATGTTAATCTTTTTTTCTTTTTGGTGCAGGAAAAAAAACCCAAATCGCAATGCATCAGAACACAAGCACCAAAAGCCGATGTTTTTAAGTGTGGTCCATTCAGGAAAATTGGCGCAAAAATTTTGTCAGTCAGGAATTTTCAGCTTCAGACTATGATTCCATCCACTATTTTGAGCCAATATTTTTAGACCAGATTGTTTTCGTTTGTCATGCATCTCCTAACAAGAAGGCACATGTTTTAGAAGTCTCATTCTGACGGCACCCATTCACTACAAAGGATCCACTGGAACATACGTCTTAAAGTGTGAGTTAAAGGCTGAGTACATTTACAACAAAATTTTATTTTTGTGTGGACTATTATTTACTTAAACTTGTTAACACATTTAAAAAATGACATTGACATTATGACATTAAAATGACATCAAAATAATTTTAGATTTATTTCTTTATATAGTGATGCAAGTTCTAGTTTAAGCTATATTAGCAACATTTAGCCAGTCACTGCTGGGCTATATATGTCTGGATGAAACATCAAGACTTTACATTTATTTTGTGTGAATTAAACATCTGGCATTTACCACATTCTTACCTCATCCAAGCCTTTCCACTTATTTGTCGGTATAATATGAATTCCCTATAGCTAAAGTTTACAGGTGGAGTTTACCCTGTAAATGACTTTAACAAACATCAAGCTTTTATTGGTCTTCAACACCCCATCGAGCTCAATGAAATGCTCTGTAAAGCACAGGCTTGGAGCGTTTCACTTTATTTCTTTTTCAGTCAACTTGGATGAGAGCAGGAGCCGAGTGAAAGAGAAATCGTATGCACATGTGGTTTTTCAAATCACAGACAGGGCTTGAAAAACACTCCCATCCATACTAAACATTCCCATGGGACCCAGCAGGCACGTAACTCTAATATATAGCAAAATCATGCATTCAAGCGGTATATACCAGTGACAAGTCACACAGCTGGCCAGCAGAACTCTTTCACTGCTATCAGACAGAAGATGCTTCATTTTAATCAGGCTATTAGAGCTTTCCATGCAGGCAATTATCAGACTGACAAATGATCTTTTAGAGCCAGAGATCTCTCAGATGAGACTCTACATGGGAGTCCTTTTCTCCACCTGCTGTTATTTCATTAATCACACTGTACACAGGGTTTGTGAGTCTACATTGACTGCAGGCAGAAGAATCCTGCTCTTCGGTGTAAGGGGAGAATCCTGAGACGATCCTGGAATGTCAGTGGAAATCCTGGATGTGATGAGGCCTGATTTCTCCAAATCAGGAAGCGTGTGTTGATTTAGCTGGACCCAAATGTGCCCTGACTTAGATTTTTAGACATAATTTGTGTAAATAATTATATTTAGAGACTGATAATCTGAAACTATGCAACATTACACCCTTACATCAAACAGGACAGAAGCTATGTCTCTTTAAAGACTACTTAAAAGGTTCTTTTAATTAAATGCTTAAAGCATGATAAAGAGAATACAGTTCTGATAGAAGCAGATAACTTGTTCCAGAGACTAGGGCTTTTGCAAAGGCGAAGGCTCGATCGTCTCTACGTTGAAGTTTGTTCTTGGAACAATGAGGAGGCCAGAACTAGAAGATCTTAAGGCTCTAGTAGGATTGTAGGCTTCTGTGAGGTAAGATGGGGTCAGGTTGTGTAATCATTTAAAAGCAGATGATTGAGCCAGGTTTTTAGTTCAGCTTAGTAAGCCAGTAGTGATCCTATGGACCCTTTATTTTTATTTAAATATAACTGTGTATCATCTGCATAGAGGTGGAACAACACTTTTCAAAAATGGGCAGCATGTATAATGAAAATAAGATCGGTGAGAGAATTGATCCTTGTGGTATTCTGCATGAAAGAGGATGTACAGAGGAAGCATGCTGACTAATAGAAATGTAAAAGTTTCTAGACGATAAGAAAAAACAATTTAAACAATTTAAAACTTTACCATGTAGAAGCAGAACTTCTAAAAGAAGCAGAAATCTAAAAGTACCAAAGCCCAGCATTCCCTATTAAACATATGTGTTTGGCATATGTATCTAGAGTTCCTAAAGTAGAAAAGCTTTTTTTTTATAAGCATAATATTAATACTAATCATATTCTAATAGAAATTATTATAATTTGATTACTTATTTTCTGGCAACATTTAAAACAAAAAACTTAAAATTAGTTAAACCTGCTAAACAGCACTGATTTATGTAAAATCAGTACTTAACCATCATTGCAAAACACTTATAAAACACATGACATATGTCATGTTGTGCTTTAATTTTAATTGGTAACATTATTCAGAGTTGGGAGCCCTTTACAGAAAAAGCTCTTTGTGAAGTCCTTGTGAAGTTGTACTATAATCAATGTGGAGTTGAGAGAACAATCTCTTATGCAGTCATGTCTGCAAGCTCCATAATTTTGTTATGCTACTTTATAATTAAATGGAGCTACTGTAACAGGTGGATGACTTCGGAAGCATTGAAAATATGGAAAAACTGAAGAAATGTACAGTTACCGTACTTTGGTTGCTCTTTTGTTTTGTGCTGTAATGCAGAAACAGTGAATCATCTTTCCATTTTAACTTCCTGGCTGATGGCTAAAGGCTATAAATGTCATCTTTGATCATACATCTTCTGTTTAACCTGAAATGTTTCCCAGTCTCATCACTAGATAAGAATTCTGAAATGCTCTAATTGAAATACTGATCATTGCATGGAACGTCTTCATACAGTATGAAAGGCTGACTGAATGGTCAGCAAAACAGAGACCCTTCAGGGGATTGTCCCAGATCCCTTCCTGTTCAGTCTAGACACATCTGGCTACAGATACAGGGCTGAAATATAACATTGCTGTGTGCATTGTGTTGGAAGAGAAGACTGTGTAGCTCCGGCCACTGCTGATGCATATCTTACTGAAATGAGAGACTAAAGTTTATGTGCAGCATCCTCAGTTGAAAATGCGTTTGGATAGGAAGGGCACTATACCAATAAGAGTTAGGAGCCACACTCATCTCAGAAAAGGAAATATACCTGAACCTGAAAAATGCCATAAATTGATTACAGTTTGAAAAGAAGAAAAAAAAAAAGGCTTTTATGGCTTCTGTATCCTGCAGTGCTCAGTGCTAGTAAAAGCATGCCTTGCTTTCAGCCCAAATGAGCATAATTGCTTTCACTTCAAAGAATTATCTGTAATGCCTGATCTAATACAGATACAGCGTGTTGAGTTCCCCTCTGAAAGGTCTCCAGGAATGCCGTGTGTTTGATGGCTGCATAAACAGTCCGATGAGGTTTGGTAAAAGCATTCTCTTGATGCTAATCTGATAAATCACCATTGAGTCTTACAGTGAAAGGAGTCCTAATGCCGTGCAGGGATAACACTCCCACAATTAGCCCTATTCAGACAGCTCCTCTGAAGTTTCAGACAGCTGATTTTCAGCGTTATTTCAAGCCGATGACTACTAGATGAGAAGACGAATGTGTTTCTGTCTGATGATATGCCAGAAAGGGGCTCTTGGGAACTCAAGAGAGAAAATCACTATGCCTGATTTCAATCTCTTGGCTTTTTCAGTGAGTGTCAGTTATACTATGAGGGTTATATCCGTGTGTGTAGTTTTCCCTTAATGTTTGGAATTGCTTATACAGTTATGTCTTAAAAATCAAAAAACTAAATCAGGTCTGACCCTACTTTCAGCTGTTTCACTAGGATATAGGTCACAATAGGAAAAAGACACTCACAACTTCCATTTCCAGCTTACGTTAATATGCACTCGCAATTACCGTATGCCATTTGTAGATTGACAGTGTAAACAATGTGGCACAAAAATCTAAACCCAATGAACTTTACCAGGTCTGGATGGCCAGTCATTTTATCTGTGAGTCAATTAAATGGCCAGAGCACATTCACATACACTGTTGCAGTGATAGAAAGCACAGACTGGGACCGCACTGGTTTGGTAATAACCCAGCTGCTCTGGAAATAAAAAGCTGGACCTAAAGGCCTTGTTGGAGAGTATTTGTGAAAATACAGCCATCCAACAAGGCGCTGTTTCCATAAGGGCTGAGTGTAATTGGCTCAGAGTTTCTCCAAGTTCAGTGACCCACTGAGCATACATGTGCTAAATATCTTTGGTGACTGCAATCCTTGTAGCATAAGGACTAAATAAATTGATACGGAACGTCCCCCAACATCCTTTTTCACTTGGAAATGTGTCAACACAGGAAAGGACATTGTAAAGCCATTTCACATAGTCTATAAAGACGCTCTTGAAAGCCTGAAGCTGTTTTTTTTCATGGCCCTAGTATTAGTGGTCCATGAAAATCACCTGGTAGGTTTGAGTTTGAAGAGGCCCACAGTAAGAACCAGTCTAAACCCCAAATGTATTTCTAGGAGTTCTTGATGGTATGCTGGGATTTACAACCTCCCATTCTCAACTTATCTTGTTTTTCTGCATGTCATCTTTAACCCCATTCGTATGGAGTTCAATTGAAGTGTGTTAGAGAATTATAGCTGAACTGGCCTCTGGGTCACTGTCTATGGCCTGTTATTGTATGTTTTGTTAGCTCCAGAGGATTCTCCAGGCAAGTTCAGTGGCCCCTATTACCGAGAAGACATGTCTTCTTAAGAGGGTGCATGCATGATGGGTTTAGATACGCCCAGCAGGAGTATTTCTCAATCCGGCTCATTGCATGACAACAACATCCCCTCACCATCTTCTCACATGCTAAGGGTCAGCTCTCTGTGGAGCTTCTTAAAATGTTCCCTCTTTCTTTCATCTTGATCTTTCTCTGCTTTTTCTTGAAATATACAAAAATCGACTAAATTGTTAATTCTTTCAAAGAGATTGTGAAAGTTGGTCATCTGCTCACTCTCAATGCTTTCCGAACCCATAAGACTTTGGTTAATCTTCAAAATATAATGAAGATATTTTGAATAAAATGACCTTCCACACAAAATGAATCCATATGAAACTGCTTTACATAACTTTTTTCCACATCAATCTACATTCCATACATCATAACCGTACAGCAATGATTCCATTGCATAAATATTCATACTCTTATCTGTCATAGTTTAAATTTAGCTCAGGAGCATTCATATTGGCATATGGCAAATTCAATAAAATGGGTATGATTTGGAAAGGCACACACGTCATAAAAAGGTCTAACAGCTTATAATGCATATCAGAGCAAAAACATGCATTGAGGTCAACAGGAACTGCCTGAAGAGATGAGAAACAGGTTTGCGCCAAGCCACGCATCTGTGGAAGAGTTCAGAAAAGAAAAACTGCTTCACTGACGGGTCACAGAAGCATGTAGTCTACGTTAATCTTAATGGACGAAGTTTGAAACAACCAGGACTTTTCTTAGATCTAGCTTCCTGGCAACTGAGCAACTAATGGACAATGGCTTTGGTTACCGTGGTGACCTAGAACCTGATGGTCACGCTAGTTGAACTCCATGATCATATCATCATATCATACATAAATCTACAAAAGGACAAACATCAGTGCAACTATGTGACAAGACTCGACCCTCTCCTCAGTTGAGACACATGAAAACACACTTGGAAAAAGCACCTAAAGGACCCTAAGAGTTTGGGAAACCAACACGTTCTCACTCCCAAGTCATCACATTTTGATTCTTGGTCAAGGCCCTTTTGCGTCGCTTTTTGACGATCAAGGTACCTCTTTTTATTCATTTTTATTCGGCGCGGTGAACAATTGCATCATGCTGTTGTGACAAGTGACTAGTGTCAAAATGTGACGACTTGGGAGTAGAGAATGTGTTGGAGAAACAAGATTCTCTGGTCTGATGAACCTCAATTCCAAGCATCATGTTTGAAGGAAACCAGTTCTGCTCATCACCTGTAGAGTACCCTTCCAAAAGTAAAGTGTGCTGGTGTCAGCTGCATGCTGTGGGGCTGTTTTTCAACGGCAGGGACTGAGGGACTTGTCAGAGTAGAGGGAACACTCTGTGCAGCAAAATATAGAGATAGCCTTAAAGGAAACCCAGTCCAGAGCATTCAGAAACTCAGACTGGAGGTTCTCAGAAGGTTCACCTTCCAAAGGACAATGACTTTAAGCAAACAGCAAGAGTGACTTATAGACAACTCTGAGAATGTCCTTGAGTGGCACAGCCTGGGATTGAACCCAGTCAAATATTGCTGGAGAAACCCTTGTGCATCTGCCCCCATCCAACCTGACAGAGCTTGAGAGGTGAATAGTAAGAGTGCCAGATAATTGCCAAATTGCAGATGAGCAAAGCTTGTCGTATCAAACATAAATGACTTGTGACTGTCAGCTAAAAATTTACTTAAGGATATGAATGCTTATGCAATGTGCTTAATACATTTACAAAGTAATTTAAAGCAGTTTAACAAATGGAAGAAACATAATAAAATGTGAAAAAATGAGGCACTGTAAAGTGTTTTCATCGAAAATAAGTCTTCTTGGAAATGTTGGTAGAGTGAACAACAGAAATCTTTCAGGGCTGATTACAAATAATTTGTGTTTCAAAGATTAACTAAAGTCTTATGGGTTTAGAATGACGGTGCATAAATGATGAAAGAATTTTCTTTTTTGGGTGACCTATCCCTTTAAATCAGACGCATTTTGATAGCAATTTTTCATTAAGGAAAAAGTGTAAAGTCACAGACAGTTACTAATGTTTTCTTTGGTAGACTGACTGAATTTCTCAGTGAGAGTCACATTATAATTTCTTCAGTACAAATTAAGGCATGTAATAATGACGTTCTGGCCAATTGGTGAGCAACTGTTTTCTTTACTACGGAAAGCCATTTTTTACTCTAATTTGGCACTTTAGGGGTACTCATTTTAAACTTTGGTTGACATAAGTAATGTGCTGGGTCCCTAATTGTCTAGGGTTCATGGTGAAAGGATACTGAGCTATTCAACTGAAGGGTCTGAACCAAATGAATGACGCTCTGCAGCAGAACAATATAAAGCAGTCAGAAAAATAAGAGCAGGGAAGCCTATCATCAACATAAATGAATAACTGTGTTGGCTGACATCAGAGTGAGTTAGCATATACATAAACTCTGTGGAGTATAGTGTGACACCATAAGCTCGCCCAGACAGACAGTGGACCTGGCCAAATTAAACCCTCTGTGGAGACCTACTTCTTCAAAGCTCTGCAGATGTGGCCGCCATGCAGAGCCCTTGGTAATATGCAGTTGTCTGAATGGTTCCCCACAGCCCTACTGCACAGCCAATGTTTTTCTCTGCCATCCTCATAATATTGTAAGGTGATTTAAACCAAGGTTGTCATGTATGTCCTATAAAGTATGTGGAGTGACTGTCACTGGCATATCAGAGCTGTCACTTCATCTTGTCTAACACTCAGACTCTGTCAGCGAATAAGTAAGTTTTTGTCTTTTTCAATCAAGAAGTGATTTTCTCAAACCACACTGACATTAATGGAGCAGCTTTATCTCTCATGGTAAGGTTTTCAAAAAGGAAACTGATTGCACATGTTTGATAGGGAGAAAGACTGAGCATGCTGTTTTCATTAACAGATTGTTTAAACCAAGCTGAATGCTAATGTCTATTGATAGCCTTCTGATATTCAGATAACGTCATGCAATAATATAAATGGTCCGTTCAAATGAAATAACATAATAAACATGTTAGTTACTATTTTTTCCAAGTATATCTGTATTATTGAACATGATTTGTAGTGTTGTCAAATGACTGGTACCTGGTACCTATATTTCTAAATGTTAACATTTAATCTGTTAAATAAAATGATTAAGTACAATTTCAAAGTTTTTTTGTTATCGTACATTTGTACATAACTTTTATTCATGCTAACTACAGATTTTGTGGCATTGTGACAACACTAGTGCTTTGTAATCGTGATATTTTTGTCAATTCCAAAAGTTCTCTAAAGCTCAAGATCCTTCTCATATGGTTTTCTCAGGAATTTCTCTGAGGAGAAAGGCAAGGAAGTGGAGATTACAATACAGTTTGCGGACAACAGATGTATTCTAAACTAAAACAGACCAGCACTTAAAGGAGCATAGTTTAGCCAAAAATGAAAATTCTGTCACTAATTACTCACTCTCATGTTGTTCCAAACCCGTAAGACCTTTGCTCACCTCCACAATACAAATGAACACACAAAGGTCCTTACTCGATCAAGGCACAGAAAGAAGAACATCAGTTAAATATTCCATGTGACATCAGGTGTTCAACCTCAATGTTACGAAGTTACGAGAATACTTTTTTTGCAAAAAAATAAATAAAAATTACTTTATTCAACAATTATCCTCCATGTCACACTGGTGCTATTTTGTAGATTTTAAATTGAACATAAACAACTCTTAAAGGCAGGGTAAGTGAATTTTGGAAGCCAGTGTTGATATTTGAAATCACCAAAACATGCCCCTACCCCAAAAGGGTCTCACTCACTGATCTATATAATGACTCGATTGCTCATTGCGTTTTAAACTGCCGACAGCCAGTGAAACCAATGGACGTGTTCGATCCGCCATCTTACTATTTCCTACCGGCAGAGAGCAACATTGAGTCACAGGCAAACCGCTGACCTAAAATCACCTGATTTTAAACAAATCAGTCACACAGGATGAATTTTTATTCGTTATGTGTATGTAAATTAATTTTTACTTCAGATGTTATTGGCAAATTGATGGTCTTTTTGGGCAGGATAAGCCTGTTTTGCTTGCGGGTCGCTGTTGGCCTTATTGGAAATTTCAGCAGTACTGCCCAAATGTGAGGGTTATTATTGATTGCACAGAATTCAGATGTGAGAGCCCAGAGACAATTACACTCCACTCTGAAACATCCTATAAAAGCTACACCACATTCAAAGGTTTAATTGAAATTGCCCCCTGTGGTGCAATCACATTTATATCACAGTTATTTCCTGGCTCTATCTCTGACAAGGAGTTGACAAAGCATTCAGGAATCTTGAATATACTGGAGCCAGGTAATGAGCATGGGCTTCCTCATTGGAAAGCTACTGGAGCAGGGGCGGCGAACTCCGGTCCTGGAGAGCCGCAGCCCTGCAGAGTTCAGCTCCAACCCTAATTAAAACTCACCTGTCTGTAGC
>JAUMHQ010000046.1:1821595-1836596 GCA_032361165.1 Enteromius paludinosus | reverse complement strand
ATAGCTTGTAGTATAGACTCCAACCCAACTTTGTCAATAGATTAACGGCGATATTTTTTTTATCGCGCGATAAGAGTACGCCGATAACGGCCCACCACTAGGATATATATATAATTCATTAAGGAACTATTAGTGCAATTGAAAGGCTACATTTTAAAGTGTGTGTGTGTTTAAAATGTAATGTACTTTAGATTATTATGAGTACAAGATAATATAAGATCTATTAAATAAATCTGAGAAGAAGTATCAGTGTTGCACTCACTTTCTCTATGTTATCAACCCGTTCCAATAGTTTTGTTGTGACGGAGTGAAGCTTTAACAAGTCCATCCCGTAAAATGCTCCCTCAAGAAGGTCCATTATGGTTGAGAGCTGAAACATCAAGATAACAGAGAGGTTTAAAAGAAGTTATTTATAACATTGACAAATTTTTGTCGTTAAAAAAAGTTGAAAAGTCCTAGAACTAAATGGTATTTTTAATGATCATCTATTAACACAATAGCATGATTCCTTGTTAGTTCTGATTCAGTTCAAAACCATTTACCTTGATATCATCTCGTCCGGCTTCTTGCAGCTTCTTAAACCTGAAGTCTCCTTCGCAGGGGTTGAGGGCAGAGGGAGGGGCGATGCAGGCACACTTCTTACAGCTGGGTCCCACAGTGACTGTCTCCACTGTGTAGAAGTCCTCAGCCTTGGCATGGCCCTCTTCAATGCGTTTGCATGCGTTCCTGCTCAGAGGCCTTACTACACACTTACACTGACAATCTGAGCCCTCAGACAGAGTCTTCACTTTATCATAGTCTCCGATGAGCTATCAAAGTAAATGATGACAGTGATTAGTGACTTATTATACCAACCATAATTACATAACAATTATAATATATAATTAGGCTATAAATTACATATATGATTACAATTATTATTATAATATAATAATTATTATGTTATAATTTTTGTAATAGTTTAACTAAATGTTTAAAATATTATATATATATATATATATATATATATATATATAATTATATGTTTTATATATCATTTATTATTTATTTTTTTCTAAATGTTTTTTGGTAGAAAACCACTTTATACAACTTAGTAGCTCATTAATTAATAGCCTATAAATTGCAACAATTATAATTATTAGTTTTTAACTCTTGCTAGGTCAGAATTCACCTTATTTAATTTTAATAGTAAACATTTATTTATTTGTATATATATATATATGTTATTAGTAGTAGTAGTAGCATATTTGCATACAATTTTTGGACAAAAAACCCTTTAATAATACTAATGCTGTTAAACACACCATCATTTAATTTTAAATCAGAATAAATTACCTGTGTCAGGATGTTTTCTTGATTGTCCATTTCATCTTCTAGCGTTGGACGGTTGTCTATATTGTCAGCTGTCTGCTGCTCCATCACACTGGCTCGTGCTAAGCAGAACGAGCCCCAGCAAAAAATAAATAACAATATTTCCATCATGCAAATTTATCAGACAAGAAGAGTTGCCGATTTTAGTAAGTTAAGGTGAAGTTTTTTTCTTTGGTGTTCGTCCCAGACAAAAATGCAATTAGGCTACTATTTATGCAACCTATGTACTTCCAAATGCCAATCAATAGTCCATTAATTAATGAATATGTAAAGAGTTTCCCTGATGACGTCAAAATGGTCCTAGGTTTGGTTCAAATCAGTTGCTTATGGTTTCTACAGACAGAAAGAAGACCTTCTTTGTGTTGGATTGCCGGTGATGAATGGATATTTGAAAGGTTTGCTGTGAGTGAGTGGGGAGGAACCTAAAGACAGGGAGGAGTTCTGCCATTAGATCAATGACCTAAACCCGCGAAATGTACAGCCTCACAGTAAACACACGTGTTACAAGGATAACAAATATATTATTAATAAAAACATGCCCATGTATAAATCTAATCATAAAATAGCAGGTTCGTGATAAAGTACAAAGCACAAAATTATTTCTGGGGAAAATAATTATGACAGCAAAACTTAGTTATGAAATAATTCTATAGAGGTTTTAGATTCGTTCATAGTTGTTGATGAGTCAAAATACATCTATCTACTTTAGCAAGACATCACGATTTACTGAATAAAACTCTCGCTGCCTCTGAAGTAGAGCTTTTACGCCATCTACCGACTCTACGATTGATTGCAAGTCGTCAAATTTTTTATTTTATTTTTTTTTTCTGTGTAAGACAACGTTTTATTGTACATCGCACGCAGTTGCAGCAGTACCATAGCTTGTTGTTGAAGTCATTTAAATGACATAAGGCTATCTAATTGCCAATTAGCAAATTGTAAAAGACCCCTGGAAAAAGAAATCAATGGTAAGAGACACAATATTTTAAAGATTATTGTTATGTGCAATAATAATAATAATAATAATAATAATTTCTAAATATTCAGCAAACATTAATTTTATAAATTTGACAAAATCTTAATTTATGAAAAGGTATTTATTTATTACACTGAATCTGTGATGTAATTGCAAACATGACTCTCTCTTTATTCAGTGTTTTAATAAGTGGGACATGGTGTAGCTTCATAAGTCATCATTCATCATTTTTATTCAGACACACCTGCTATTTATTTATTTATGGCCCTAAAACAGGATATGCAACTAATTTGTCGTTTTAAATCTCCCCTATTTTTGCACGTATTTATTTATTTCTCATGTATACAAATGCACTCTCAATTAAATGTGGGCCCCAGACTGTCCTAAATCTCAGAGTGAACTGTCCTGGATTACCAAAAGCAAACAAGAACACATTACATATGTATTTCATTTTAAAGTCCCAGATTACCTTAATTCACCTTATAACAAACTAGAGTACTGATGTCATTTGTATTTTATTTTTTTTTAATTATGTCTATGTTTATAACAGAACCAGATTTGACAAAACAAATTATTGAAGTTCAAATAAATTGTTTGTAAAATGTCTAATGTTCAAATAAGCACATGCACACAAATCAAAAATTAATAAAAATAAAAATAAAAATAGCAGAACAGCTGAAGACATGTCTGGTAGGTTAAAATAATAAACCTTAATATATGTTGTTTAGAATTCTTTTTTTAAATTAATTTGATTTATACACTTTCTGTTTGTCAAAATTTGAGAACATATAATGTGGATATGTTCACTTCTAAGATGCCTGTGTGAACCTGAGGCAAACTGACTTGAAAGCTGAAAGTCACTGCAAATATTTCTAAAACTAAGAACTAAGAAGACTAGTTCTGAGAAATTATGATTATTTTATTTATTTATTTATTGTATTTAATGCAACAACACTCCAAAGTTTAGTAATTCTAAATTCCGATTTTGTACAGTCTCTTTTGTTTTGATTCGGTCTATGTGTATCATTTCTATTTCTGCTTGCATAATGTAAGCATATAGATCCCTTACACTATACATGATTGCCTCACAATCCAATTATGAATCCAATATTATAACTGTCATAACTGTCTAACATAATGATAGTGTCATTTTTGGGTTTCCTGGATACTCCAAAATACCTGACAGATAGCTCTTTGTGTTTAGTCATTTGATCATTACATTTCATATAATTTTAGTGGGAATGTCCATATGTCAGTGTCTGTAGGTTTGGCAGCTCCATACAAAAGTCTATTGTGTAGATACAATGCCCTTCAGCAGTGTGAACCGGCACTGAAGCTGTTCTTGACATTGACTCAAACCTACAAATATGCTGCCATAGGTCTTTAATCAAAAGCCATGTTTTTCATCACAGGTGTCTATTGTTTAATTTATCAAGCATCTGCAACAGCCTGGCAATGTTCCAGTGTGGAGTTTTCATCCTGTCACCGATGGAGTTGAAAAATGGATGCACATCCACGGATGGCTGTTTAAAGGAATGGTTCACCCAAAAAAAGATCATTTGCTGAAAATGTACTCACGCTCAGGCCATCCGAGATATAGATGTGTTTGTTTCTTCATCAGAACAGATTTACATTGCATCACTTGCTTATCAATGGATCCTCTGGAGTGAATGGGTGCCGTCAGAATGTGAGTTCAAATTGCTGATAAAAGAATACTTAATAATCTGCAAGTAGATAACTTTTTATCTGCTTTACCAGATGTTCACTGATGGAGTGGAGTCATGTGGGTCACTTGTGGATTATTGTGATCAGCTTTTTGGCAAGTGATGATACATTCATGTGTGAAAAAGAGAAACATTGACATATTGGATGAGTCCTGAATGTATATACATTTTTTTTAATCAAATTTTCATTTTTGTGTGTTTTTACTGTTAACTGACTTCAGTTGTTCAGTTTATTATGCTATTGATTGGATTGCTTTGATGTTTTATTTAATAAAAAATATAGTATGGGTTTATGGCATATATATACACACACAGTACAGGCCAAAAGTTTGGACACACCTTCTCATTCAATGTGTTTTCTTTATTTTCATGACCATTTACATTCGTAGATTCTCACTGAAAGCTTCAAAATTATGAATGCCAAGAGTGTGCAAAGCAGTAATCAGAGCAAAGGGTGGCTATTTTGGAGAAACTAGAATATAAAAGATGTTTTCAGTTATTTCACCTTTTTTTGCATATAAGTACATAACTCCACATGTGTTCATTCATAGTTTTGATGCCTTCAGTGAGAATCTACTAATGTAAATGGTCATGAAAATAAAGAAAGCACATTGAAAACCAAACTTTTGGCCGGTACTGTATATATGTAATAGTAGGTTTAAGATATGCAGCTGTAGTTTTTCAAGTTGAATCCACAGTCTTTGGTACGACACAGGTTTGGTGGGGTGTCTGAACATGCTTTTGTTATCAGAAACCTAAATTTATTGTAGCATGAGAACATTAAGCTTCATTAAGTACAGTGATATTCATTTATGTGACTGGAATAAATTCCAAGTTGCAATAATGTACATTGTGCCAAATTTTCTGATGTTCTCACTCGAAAACAAACAAGAAACACTATAATTATGACTATCTGAGGGCATTCAGTGCAGCAGATTTGTTTTGAAACATTAGACATCAGGCTATGTTATTTGAATGTTAATTTCCACTATAAATATCTATAAATTGGTGTTCAGACTTAAATATTTCTGATGTTCATTTATCATGCTTTCTGTATGCATGGGGGAAAACACAGTTTAATTCAATTCAGTTAAAGTTTATTTATAGCCTATAGCCCCTTTTACGATATGAATTGTTGCAGAACAGCTTTACCAGAAATTATGTTTCTACAATATGTTTATATATTGTAGAAATGTAATATATTTAACTTATGGCAAAATATGGTAAGTCTGTACACACATGCAAATGGACCAATAACTCCTTAAAATTCACCTTGTAAATATTGCCTTTTTATGTTTGCCGCTCAAGTTAGTTGGATGTTTTGTGAAAAATAGGTCAATGACATGAAACTGACAAGCTGTGATCAGGTGACAAGGATGCTACAAAAAGCCAAGTAATTCCAAGTGCCTTTGTGCAACTGTCCTGTTATTAGAAGTGCACTCAGACTATTCACATGACTAATGTAGGCAGACGTCTGTTTCTGGATCCTATAGAGATAGATGCTGTACTTTGAAATCTACAAGGTCAATCACAGTGGATCTGACCAGCCCCCTTTCCTTCTCTTCTCTTCCAGCAGGTTGTAAAGCCATTAATGCATCAAGGGTTTCGTTCACCGTTAGACCTCAAAGTGCGAGCCCCTCTCTCTCTTTAGTCTTTGGTTAAGATCAGGGGGGCGAGGTCTCCTTGTTCTCAAATGAACCATGTACTGTCTCTGGACTGCAAGATTCGGACATATTCTACTACACTACTTTGTCTTACACTTATGGATTATTAATACGGCAGCAGGTGCAAATGTTAAGGTAAATCGCGTTCGTTTTTGTACAGTTCGCTGTGAAACACGTTTTGGGCTTGAACTGCTAACGCTGGTTTGAATAAGCGCTCAGTAACAAATGCCGGTTACAATGCGGGAAACGAGAAGAGCCACTGTGGCGGGCTTCACATCAAACTTTCACACCAAAACACGGTTTGACCACGTCCACGAGCGCGACATTTCTCTTCTATAGAGCGATTTGTGCGATTTTCGGGTTTTGAGATCAAAGCCCAGCTGGATTTTTTTATGTCTGGAATTTCCCAAATTAAAGCTGCACATTATTTTTTTTACGATTTTGATAGCGAATTATAAAACCGCATGCACTTTTTGATATTACTTTTTGATACTTGAACAAATCGTGGGCTAAGAAATGAATAAGCAGTGAATTGTTATTCTTGAAAATCTCTTTTACGGCTTGTGTGCCGCTGACAACTTTTCTTTCTGCTGAATGTTTGAGTTAAGAGCGAGTTGATTCGAGGTGAATCTAGTGATGAGAACTCTGACTCATTTCCGCGAGTCGGTTCTTTCGAACAGTTCGCTTCAAAGACATATTCAGTCACCACGTAATTACGTCATCTTTTTAGTAGTTTTAAATTATTTATAGCTAAAGGGTAATGTTTTAATTACATCAATACCTAATAATTATGGAACCTTCTTATAAATTCCTTATATTAATATTCTCAATCTCATAATGTTGAAAGAAAACGTTCTGCGTTCATCATTCTCAAAATGTCCCTATAATGTTGTACCTTATGAACATTCTAAGAACCGTTTTTGTAACTGTTTTTAAATAGTGTTCTAATCGCGGAAAGGACATTTTAACGTTCTAAGGATTTCCCAATAAACATAAAGATTCAAATTTTGAAAGAACATTTTGTAACCTTTAAATAACAATCACATACCATAACAAAACAGCTGGATATTTCAGCTTTTTAGAATTTCAAAGCTAGTTTTTCAGTGACATAAAAATTAATTAATTTAGTCTGCTTTTGTATGTTTTAGGTTATTTCTTAAAACATACTTGTATTCATAATGTCGTTCTCGCCAATCGAGTTGTATTGCTCAATATTTCTAACATTAAACTTATTTCACTTTGATAGAACAGTATGACCGTTGATTCAGTCTGATTCAAGGAATCGTTTCTACCGACTCACTGAAAAGTTTCGAATCAAAAGAATGATTTACAATGTAAAGCTTTAGTCGTGTCCTTCTGCTACTGTAGTCCATAAATAGCGCATTATCATTCCCTCATTTGTTTGGTCTAACATTTATTGGCGTTATTCGTCCAAGCTGTTGAAAGCAATATTACTGTTGTGCTATAAAAGATGTTTTGATGCTGCTCAGGTCAGCGCGTTTATGACCGGTTCGACCTGACTGGCGCCGTGTTCAAGCATCAGCAGACTAAACTCAACTGAAGTGACATTTCGAAACTCATCGGGCCCATGTGGTCTCCTTAGGGGGTCTCCGTTTTAGCATGCATTAGAAAGTGGGGAAAAGCCTATTGTCTATTTAGAATGTAAACATCCAGAGGGCATTCAGATAAAAAACATATGGCCATGCAGACTCTTGTTTGGACAAGATCCCCTTAACATCCTCTGCGTATTTGGGTTTGTAGAGAGGGGCTGGTAAACTCCCTTACAACTAAACACACCATTATGCAGTTGTACAAGCCTGCAGGAGAAGTAAGTGTTTCTGCTATAAGGGTCATGCTTTACTGTAAGTCCATATTCTGCTGTAAATGTGAACTAAAGAGACTCAGTCATGAAAAAAGACAGAAAGTGGGCATCTATGTCAAAATGTCACTTTCAGACAAGTTTATTTCATGCTTAAGTATACCATAACTTTCCAAATGTCAGTTGTGGATTAAACAGCACACTGTTCAGGATGGGTCAACGGGTGCATAGCTCTAGGAAGAAAATTTTCTTTGTGTAAATCCTCCTCCTTATACCAATATCCAAACTTTGACCAATAAAGCTGGTTTGAGATCAACCATGCTGGGCAGCTCTTCTCTTTGAGAGCTTCACAAGACTTTCTATGGAGCCGTGCCTGTGTTGTGTTAAAGTTCACTGATGCACGGCTTGAAGAGGAACGATTAACCTGCTGTCTAGACAACAGGAGTCTGCTTAATTTGCCTACAGTCGCTGGCCCTTTCATCTGGGCCGTTAGGGGGGCTCCATTCACCTTCGACTCCATCTGTTCCCTAAAACTGCCCTCCACTGCTCGCTCTCTCTCTCTTAAGTCACAAAGTCTCACTAAAACTTTAATGTCTAGGCTTGTCTGGGCTTCTTCGATGAAAATTCATAGACAGCCAGTCTGTGTTGGATTTGAGCCAAATTGCTTTTTTTTTTTTCATTGTGCTCTCTGCTTTCTATTCTCATCACACTCTATTCTACACTTCTATTTATGCTACTTAGAGTATCAGTGCTACGGAATCTTCACAATCTATATGACATTGCAAATGTATTTTTAATGATGTCCAACACAGAAAACAAGCTACAAGTATTTCATATTCTGTATATTATGTTTTATTATATTATAATGTTAAATTTGTAATGTGTTGTCTTAAGTTGCTTTATTTCTTCAGATTTCATTGGGTCCAACATAGGAAACAAAATCTGTACTACAACAACATTAGATTAATATTAGTGCCTCGAGAGTCATGACCGCTCTTACCCACAAAGTTACACAGAGAATTGCTTGTGTCTGACAATAATTGCCATTGTTTACAGATTTTCCATGTTATCATGCAAGCGTGCAGCAGTGAAGCACTGTGTCTCTGTCTTTGCCAGGACAGCAGTGAGGGGAGGGAGGATTTCCAGAGGCAGCCAGACGAGGTAGCGCAGTGGTGGGGTGAATGGAGCAGCTGGTCCACCTGTTCCCGTACCTGCGGAGGAGGAGTGCGCTCTCAAGAGCGTCACTGTCTGCAACAGAGGTACACCGCTCTCAGATATTACACAGGCTCATTTAGATCTAGCTCACCCCAGGAAAAATTACCCTCTGTACTAATCAGAAGTGACAGGTCTGATGCATTGTGCAAGGTTCTCCACTATGGGTTGAAGGCTGTCAATTTGACCCTGGTCTGAACCCACTTTTCACACCGGGTAATGTCACTCACCATCAACTTGAAGGTCACAGAATTAATTTAATGCGAGATTATTTGGCCCTGAATGCACGGTTTCCCTTTCATGTTGTTTGACTTAATTAACAAGGTTTATCTGCTACTTGTTTACATTTAATTTCATCTTTAGATGTATTTTTACATTCGTAATTAATTTATTTATTTGGTTTAGTTCATTTTAAGCAATTCGTTTATTCATTTTCTCCAAAGAATGAGAGAAAATATGGAAATGGTTAATGTCCATTAAAGATAAATAGATCAATGTTTCCTTTCCTCAGCCTATACCAGTGTGTAGACTAACCCAAGTGAACCGTCACATGAGAGAGGGGGAAATGGGAGAGAATTCCCCCTTGACTAATATCCTCCAGAGCACCCAGAGGAATGTCATGTGGAATGAACATCAATCCACTGGCCCACATGACACTGGAATTCTGCTCAGAATGACAAACATATTTATAAAATGGCTTTTAGAGCAAATGGTCAAACATTTCTGGGAGATTCTGCAGGAGATAAGGGCCCTAGCTGAGCCAGTCCAGCTGGCTCCCATTAGCATTTCCCAGTATGGTGAAGGCAGCAAAGGTGTGTGTAGGGGGAGGGGACGGAGAGAGCTAGAAAGATGAGGACAATCATGTATGGAAACATTTAAAGGGATCACGGTGGCATATGCTATGGATGTGGGTTATACCGGTATGGGATGCTGAAGTACAAAACTATGTGGTATTCATTGGAGTTAAAAAATATAATATACATATTATTATATTTATCATATATATATATATACCATAAGTGTATTAATAATATTACACTTATACTAGTCCCCAGCTGGATAAACCATTTATGGACTGGTTTGGTCGAGTACTAGTGTAGGCAGTTTTTATTCCGTAGTAAAAAGTAAAAAAAGGGGGATTTTTATATATTTTCATATACGTTTTTTTTTTTAATCTGAAATGTATGATATTGAATATTTAAATGTGCAACTCTTTTACCCCGTGTTTATATTTATACCACATTTGCACTTAAAAGCAACTAATAATTTATTAACTGTTAAATACAAATCTTAATTAATATTTTTTAATGTTGAGATGCCTGAATTCACTGAAAACCAGTTTTGTAAGACCAAATTGAAAATTAATATTGGCTATGTCCTCTGTAACAGTTAAATCATAATCAACAATAGGTAGGTGCATTCTTATAAATTTTGAAATGTCCCATCAAGATTTGGAGGACTTATATACAGATAACCCCTTTTCAGACTGACGTCGACCCAAAACATCAACAGTTCCTTCTGCACTGGACCGTCCAAACAGTATCAGCTGTGTACAAATCAGGTATGGCCAAAAGTTTATGAGATTTTCATAAAGATGTTATTGTATAATTAAAGGATAACCCATAATAATGTGACTGTGTTGCTGGGTGGAATACTTCATCCAAGCCATCTGGCATAACTGTGCATTTTTACACATGTTGGCTTGAAGCTCTAATATCTGCAGGCTGTTTGACCTGCTGCCTGGCTCACGAGCTGTGTCTTTATTGTTGTCTGGATGTTTGCCTAGCCGTGCCCAAACAGCAGAATCAGCTTCAAACAGCACCAGTGCTCTCAGTTCAATGCCAAAGCCTTCGGCAGGAAGCACTATGAGTGGGTTCCACTTTATCCGGGTAAAGAAACGTCCCTTTTCCACCTCTCTCTTTTTTTTTTTCCAAATCGCTTTAATTTGCTCTGCTTCCTAGTCTTTCAGCCTTTCAGTGTTTTAGACTCTTCTGAATTTCTTGTCTTGGCCGCTGGCCAGCTCTATTATAGCTCACAGATGCCCCTTTAGGATTGTTTCCTCAGCCCACAGTCCCTCATGTACAAAAGAGGCCTCTCAATGACATAAAGACCTATTATCTCTAGAGGACTTCTCTGAAGCATAGATCGTAATGATGTTTTGCTGATGTCACCTCCTGTTCAGATGATTACATTAACATCTCCAATAAGCCATGTGACCTCCAGTGCACCACAACCACAGGAGAAAGGCAGCTGTTGGTGCCTGCCCATGATGGGACGTTCTGCAGGGACGGTATCTACCAGGGCGTTTGCATCGAGGGCCAGTGTCAGGTGTGTCAGAATAATATTTGGTGCAAAGGTTATTCCAAACTTCAAGCAGCCAATGTTATGTAAGTTGAGAAAGTTAATGCTACTGTATATATTCAGGTTTTTCAGTTGACTTTCACTTTATCGGTTGATAGCGATCATGAATCATCATAAATTTAAAATGAATAAAACCAGATTTATATGGGTGTTAGATGACAGCAAAGGTTATCGAAGTGTAACAATCGGCATATGAGAATTAATCATTTAGAATCTTCTAAATATATGGTGCTGTATGGGAAAGTGTAATCCTTTGTGATAAACAAGATCACATTTGCCCTGTGTTTTGAGATTATGCTCAGTGCTAACCGTTCTATTCTTGTGTTTGCAGGTGGTAGGGTGTGATGGGAAATTGTATTCCAGTAAAACCATAGACAAATGTGGAGTCTGTGGTGGAAACGGAGGTTCTTGTTATCGCGTCTCAGGATCTTACCGGAAAGGGATCACACAGTTAGGTATACCTTATGTTAGCATTAAAGGTTGAATAGACTGTCTCTGGGCAAATTTGTTACCTTGTATGCATTTATTTTATAATTAAACAGATTGATGGATTCAGCCAAAAATGAAAATTCTTTATTTGCTGACCCTCATATCGAACCTGAATATCTTTCTTTGTTCTGTAGAACACTTAAAGAAAATATTCTGAAGAACTTATTTAACACAAACATCATGCATAAATGACTTCATGTAACAGATCATTTCAAATGTATTCATTTGTGGTTGTTTCTTTAGGTTATGTGTTCATAACCAATATACCTTTTGGTGCTACTGATATCCAGATCATAGAGCGGCGGAAAACTGAAAATATCTTGGGTAAGAGTTTCTTGGGTTGATCTGTCAAAATTCAGGTGGGGAAAGAGAAAGATTAAATATCTCTTTTGTCATCTCCTAGCTCTGTCTGATGAAGCTGGTCACTTCTTCTTCAATGGAAACAGTGTGATTGACAATCCACAGAACTTCCATGTTGCTGGGACGGTCTTTAAGTATAGGAGGCCAGCTAACCTCTTCTCTGATGGCTTTGAGTACATCATGGCTCAGGGTCCCACCCATCAGGCCCTGAATGTCATGGTAGGTATATAGGTATGTAAAAACATCACAACCATGTTTTTATTTTTATCTGATATGTTAATACCTAAGCCAGCTGGAATATAATATAATATCAGTTTTTTTCTTAGTACCTGTTTTCTTTCTGTTCAGTATTACAACCTTAATGGAAAGATGCCTCACATCACATATGAGTACACAGTTCCTCGAGCTCCAGAGCTGACTCCCATGGTCTCTACACCCGAGCAACCTCAAATAAGCAATCTGATGTCAAAGTCGTCCAAAGAACCTTCCTTGGCAGAGCAGAAGGTGAACACGTCCTCTACGGAGCTCTACTCCACTCATAATGAAATCGAGGCTCGTAAGGACTATGGGAAGAAAGGCAACCAGAGCACTTCACTGGGACCTCAAGATAATGTGGAGGTGCACGTGGGTCGTGAGGAGCTGTTGTGGGAACTTCAGGCCTCCGTAAACTTCAGTGAGCTGCCTGGTCTGGTGTTGTTTAGACCTGCCAGTGAGGTCCTTCAGAACGAGCTAGATGATGAAATGCACCATCTTGAGGCACAAGGTAGTTTTGGTAAGTAAGCTTTATGGGAAACATTATCAATATATTAATATGTTTGAGGAAAACACAGTGTGTGTGTATATATAAAGAACAGCATTTATTTTAAAATAAATCTTTTACATTATAGATGTCTTTATAAAGGTTTTTACTGAATCACTTTTTATTAAATTAATGTTTTCTTGCTCAATAAAAGTGTTCATTCTTTTTTAAATATCTTACCAGACCCAAACTTTTGAATGGTAGTTTATATTATACATGCTGTACAAGTCATCTAAAGTATCAATTTTATATTTAGTTCATGTACTGTATATATTTTACAAATATTGTGTTCTATAAAGAAAAGGCTTAGATGTCATGGATTGATTGATTGATTTCACATATAAACATGCTTTGCGATTGTCCAGGCCCTGATTCCAACCTGATTGATGGTGATTCATCTAGTTCCAGTGACTCCAACCACACATCTACACCGGTGCTGAAGAGTCTCTTTTATGACGGAGCGTCCTGGCCTTCAGGCTCCAGACAGCCCTGTAAAGACGCCTCTGCACTCACGGGTTGTTCGGCACTCAAGCTCAACTCTTCACTGGACAACAGCCTGACACTGGAAATCTACCCCGGCAACCTGAACATGCACGGTCCAGATGAGGAGCCTGTGTTTGAGGCCAGGACTAATGACTCAACAAGCCACCGGTCCAACCTCCTCCAGCTCCACCAGGTGGAGCCAGTGCAGACCCCCCACAGCGAGAGGTCAGACGGAAGGCACATGAACGGATTGAGCCTTTAGATGAATGCTCTGACATATTTATTGCCATGGTCTGGCTTGAGTTGTTATGAATGGAAATGTGCACCAATCTTTCAAAATGTCACTGCATCCTTTCCACAGATGTGCTTGTTAGGGTAGAAAAAAAGTTTTTTTTCCCCTTTCCCAGACTCAGTTCTCCTTCAGTTCTCAAAGGGCAAGTTAACATGAAATTATGAAAAATAAATGGGCCTTTGCTTAAATTATGGATATGTAGGAACTCGGGGGATTTACATTTTCTGCTATAGTAACTGTATTGATGATAATGCAGTCCAGTGAATCAAATTCTTGTTCAGACTTAAGCAAACATACAAAGTGTGAAAACGTCAGGGTGGATGAATTCAAGGTCTGAGTTATAAGTGCACTCGTTTTAGCCTATGCACTATAAAATAACAAGCTTACATTTTTTTATAGTTATATTTTTGCCTTTCTGGCTGTATTTAGGCAGTTTGAATTAAGGCAGGAATCATGTGGAGAAAAAAAAGAGGAGAACAGGGCTGGGAAAGGACCACAAGACAACTCAGACTTGGCCAATTCTTGTCTAGACTCGTGTCATAATAAAATGCAATGCCAATGCAAAAAAATTTAGATTTTTTTAAGCAATGTGTATGTACAGTATGTGTTTATATATATATAAAGATTAAAAGCTTCATCAAAGTTGTCCTAAGACAAGAATGCATTTTGGTTTTGATGAAAGGTTTTGATCCAAATGTTGACCAATATATATATTGAAGAGTTTATTTGCAATAACAGATAACTCTACTTAAAAAAAAAAAAAAAAAAAAATAAAAATATATATATATATATATATATATTTTTATTTAAATAACATAAAACTATATAAAAAAAAAAAAAAAAAAAAATATATATATATATATATATATATATATAGTTTTTTCATTGTGCACTCCAAATAATCTCAATTAAACTGCAGTTGGGTTATTTTAAATTGGTTAAAAAAATTACAAATAAAAGTCCAGCTAACACACAATATATATATATATATATATATATATATATGTGTGTGTGTGTGTGTAATTTATAACTTTTAATAATAATAACTTTTAATAAGATAAATACAGTATATAAATATATAATTGTACCAGTAAAAGTAAAAAAATAAATAAAACAACACTGATCACCATCCTTTTCCCTCTTCTCCGATTCCAGCAGTAATGAGTTTGAGGTGGAATCTCTAGATCGTGAAATCAGCATGTCTGACATGTACAGATGGAAGGTTTCTGCGTATGCGCCCTGCAGCTCGACATGTACAACAGGTGACATCACAAGCACACACAGACACTGCGACACATGCATACACACAACCAACCTGACGCTTTACACTGTGTCTGTAGGCATAAGCGCTTCTTATGCCTTATGTGTGAAGTATGATGGGTCAGAGGTGGATGAAAGCTACTGCGATGCTTTGACCAGGCCGGAGCCCACACATGAGTTCTGTACAGGGA
>JAUMHQ010000046.1:1809256-1821568 GCA_032361165.1 Enteromius paludinosus | reverse complement strand
TGCCTGCCCAGGTTTGATACTGAAAACTTGAGTTTTGAAATGCTTTGCTTTACTATAGTTAAATTCATAAGCGTAGATGTTTGAAAGCCGCAGATGCTGTTGCTCACAGAGCTTAAGTTGTTATTTTCTGGCAGGTGGGAAACTAGTCGCTGGAGCGAGTGTTCCCGGACATGTGGAGAGGGCTTTCAGTTCCGCACGGTGCGCTGCTGGAAGATGATGGCGCCGGGATTTGACAGCTCTGTTTATGATGAGCTGTGTCAGGCTGCGGAGCTGCAGAAGCCCATCACACGGAAAGCCTGTAAGAGCAAAAGCTGCGGCCCGCAGTGGGAGATCTCAGACTGGTCTGAGGTCAGTGTGTATAGGCTTTAGTGTCAAGGCTTTGTTTAAAATCTACATGTGAATTGAATTTTAACAGCCAAAACTGATGCATTCATCCGGGTTTAGCTGCTTTAATTGTGACATTAATTACTAACCCTAACGAATTTTCATTTTTGGGTGATCTAACCCTAGTTTTAGTCTTGTTTTAGTTGTATGTACTGTAGTATTTAAGTTAGCAAAGTTAGTAAAAAAAAAATAAAAATTGTCCTTGCAACTGAAATAAAAAGTTTGGTCCCACTTTATATTAGGTGGCCTTAACTACTATGTATTTACATTTAAATTTATAATTTGATACAATGCACTTCTTGTGTACAGTACATACATGTTTTTACATTGTACTTTTATTTTTAAAAACACCTGTATGTAGTTACATCTGTAATTAATTTCTGTACTTACATTTATAATTACACTGTTGACCCATCCCGTACCCCTTAACCCACCCTTAAACCTAGCCATACCACCAAACCTATCCCTAACCTTACCCGTATCCCACCTCAATAGCAGCAGTTTTTGTATTTTATTATTTTTCCATTAACAATGAATATATTTTAAGTAATGACTTTTTTTAAATGTAAAATTGAATTTAAGTTTTAGATTTAGCTGAAAATAAGACCCAAACGTTTTATTTTAGATTAAGCACACCAGTAATGGTTGTTTGTAATTATAACAGTGTTCAGTACGGTGCGGCGGTCGAGGGGTGAGGAGCCGTGAGGTCCGCTGCTCCATGGAGGCCAGACTTTGTAATGAGTCCACCAGACCGGTTAGCCAGAGAGAGTGCGAGGGGCCGCCTTGTGACCGCAGGTGGACCGTCTCTGACTGGGGGCCGGTGGGTTTCAGAAAATGTCCTGTAAAATGTGACATAGAAATTGAAAACATTAGATTGTCCATTAAACATAATGTTATGTGTCTTTGCTTCTCCCTCTCTAAGTGCTCAGGGCCATGTGGGGAGGGCAGGATGAGACGCTATGTGGTGTGTAAGAACAGCAGTGGGAAGGTGATTTCTGATGGCCAGTGTGATCCAGAGCTCAAGCCACTGGCCGTGCATCCATGTGGAGACAAAAACTGCCCTGCTCACTGGGTGGAGCAAGAGTGGGAACAGGTGAGCTGCCCCTATGTACTGCAGTTTACGATTTTTTCATTAACTGATTTTTACGACTTTTCCCATCTATCTCGTACAATGGTTAACATGAAGTAGTAATGAAAAGATTGTTTAAATCATCCCAGTTATTATTGATTTAAAATCCAAAGGTATATCTGTTAATATTAATAAATGTTCAGGTACTAAAACAAACTAACAATATACAGTTTTGTTAAATTTTAACAAAGATTTATATATACAATATAACAATATACAACATATAACAAATGTATTACACATTTTTAGTTAATGTTATACATTAACAATAATTACTGAACCTTATTGTACATTTTTACCAACAATTTAAAAAGTTTTTTGTTTAATTAAACAATAACAACACAGCTCCTATGTGTTTAATGAGCTGTTTACTGTAGTATTTTGTTTTAAACATTCCCAGTGTAATGCCACATGTGGCCGCGGGGTGAAGACGCGTCAGGTGGTGTGTGCAGGGTTGGAGGGTGGCATCTTCAAGGAGTTTCTTGAAAGGATGTGTGACAGATCCCTCAGACCGGCGGACAGTGCAGCCTGTTTTGAAAGACCCTGCTCCAAGTGGTTTACTACCTCCTGGTCTCAGGTTAGGAGGGGTTATTATAGTTTATCTGGTTTGGCTTCTTTTTAAAACTTTTTATGTTTTACAGAATTCAAGGGGTTTATGCCATGTGTAGTGTATTCATTGAATTGGAATGTTGTTGACAAATTTGGTTCATATAGTGAAAATGATTATATAATTTTTGTTTTTTTTACTTTTTGTTTTTATTTGCACAATGCATATAAAAGAGGTAATAAACATACATATTAGATTTATGATACACAGCATATACTGTACAGCTGTGTAGATCTCAGTGTGTAGAATTTAAACAACAACAACAAAACATATATATATACTGTATGTATATGAACCAACTCCTTAATAAGGAGAGACAGGGAGAAAAGAAAAGAGAGAGAGAAAATAATATCTAAAATTCCCAAACAAAACAACAACAAAGCCAAACAGGTAAGAACATTTACCAAGTTCTTTCATCACCAATATTTCTTCAGTAATCCGAAACCACTGTTAAGCCAGTTCCTAGTTATAAAGTTATAAAGAAGCGAAGAAGTTACAATAAAATTGTCCAGATCCCTCCAAGCCTTTGAATGGGTTTAAATGGGTGATAGCCGTTACACTTAGGAAGACGTGAAATAACGTGTGCGTATTCATAATAAAACATCCCTCACATGGCTCCGGGGGTGAATAAAGATATGGGAGTTCATTGCAATGTCAAAATTACAAGAAATTGCTGGATTTTAAGTCGCAATTATGAGAAATTTCTACATTACCTTATTCTACATCCCTAATACCACCCAATACTTAAACGTAACAACTACCTGACTAACTATTAATTAGCAGCAAATTTATTGAGGGAAAAGTCATAGTAAATAGTTTATAAGTGTTATTCACTATTCTAAAGTGTTACAGATGCGTCACGTCAGATATGACCGACGAATTGGGATCTCGCTTCGAGAGGACCAATCTGCTTCGCGTGTATAAAAACACGCCCACTGATTGCATCCAGTTGCAGCTGATCACCGCGTGAGGATAAACAGGCAGCGGATGCATGCATCGTTAATTTTTCCGCTGAGGAGCCGAGCCGGCGACCCGGCCGCTCAGCGGCGGTACAGCACCATGACGACAGGATGTGACGTCTCCGTTTCCTTCTTCAGGGAACGAGGGTTACATACGTAACCAAGACGGTCAATCGGTCACTCCGAGTCACATTGGATATGACTGAAGAATTGGGATCCCTACCAAAACACCATGGACCCTTCCAGTGTCCTGTGGGAGTCTCCCAACCCCTCTCTTTAGGCCGGGGCTTACCACAGATACTGTTCAAGCACTAGCCATTCAGAATTCTGGAACACTGGGTTCCTTGAACAGAGACGTACGGAAGTCCAGCCTTCCCGTAGGAGGTCTCAGAACGAATACACATATGGACAGTATTTCAGTGCATATGGAATATAGGAGGTGATTGAACCCTCTTAGATTGCAGTAGTCTGCCGGGGAAACACAGGCTCTAGGTCTTAACCGTGGAGTACCGTGGGTCCTCCTTGGGAACCCCACATGGACCCCAGCCCTCACCGGATCTCCTTTCCGGGATTCAACGGGAGGGCCTGGCGCCAGATGCTCCGCCACATCCGACTGCAGGAGGGGATGGAGGAACTTAACAGGTTCTACCTGGACACTCTGGAGAAGTTAGCAAGCCGACCTGAACCGGGCCTCTCAGTGCCTCTACCCATTTGAGGTGAAAACACAAAAGGACACTGGTTACATATAAAGGCTATAGAATCTAGCGAACGTGTTAGAGGTCGCTCAGAACGCAGCTCTACAAATATCTGTCAGCGAGGTGCCACATGCCAATGCCCTGGACGATGCCACACTTCTAGTTGCTCAAATGGGACCCACTGTAGTACTCTCAGCACTAGAGACAGGTCCCAAGAGGGTACAGTGGGAGGATTCAACCTTCTGGCCCCCCTGAGGAACCTGATAACCAGGTCATACTTACCTACAGACCTGCCATCTATGGGGTCGTGGTTTGCAGCAGTGGCAGCCACGTAGACTTTAAGGGTGGAGGGAGATGGCCTTCACTCCAACCCTCGCTGCAGGAACAAAAGCACGACTCTGATCGGGCATCTCTGGGGGTCTTCCTGTTAAGAAGAACACCACTCGACTAACAGGTTCCATTTCAACGCATAGGCAGCTCTTGTAGAAGGCGCTCTCGCAGATGAAATGGTGTCAACTACCCCTTGGGGTAGGTCACCTAGAACCTCCGTGTCCTGTCCAGGGACCAGACATGAAGTTTCCAGAGGTGCCAAATGGTGCCCCGTCTCTGAGTCAGTAGATCCTGTCCAGATCCAGTCTGCTTCTGGCCAGCGGAGAACTGCTGGGCGAAGTTCTCCACCGCAATGCCGAATAGGCCGGTCTGGGACACGAGGACTCAAAACTGGGTCTTGTTGCGGAGTTCAAGTAGAACTTCCGGGTCATGACCACCCTCGTGCAGGTCCCTCAGATGAACCTGCAACAACACCAAGGCGTGTACCGCAGACTCAGCCTCTCCACAGGCCAAATAGGCACTGCCGATTAGAGCTGACGAGTACCTACAGGCCCGGGAGGGGAGCATCAGGTTACCCTGCCAGGTGGAGGCGGCGTTAGGACACAATTGCATTGGTACCGACCGCTCCAACGGGGGGACCCCCGAATACCCCTTGGCTGTGCCGCCGTCAAGCATGGTAAAAGAGGACAAGCCGCTAGGACAGTTTCTGGCAGTGAAAGGTGCCATCCACCTTCTAGTGAGCTCATCATGCAAGAAAAGAAAAGGGAAGAAAGGCACCGAGCTACCCCCAAGTACCAGTCGTTCAGCCTTGAGGGTTCAGGACGTGGTGGAAGATTCCACATGATCCCGACCCCCTCTGAGGCCCGGGGGCCCAGCCTCCAGCTGGAAGACCACCGCCGCTGAAGCGAGATCCCAATTCGTCGGTCATATCCGACGTGACTGAGAGACTGAAAGGGAACTACATTGATTAACATGAAATAATAATGAAAATTATTTGTAAATCATCATTTCAAAATCTGAAATTTCTGTGAGACAATATAAAGTTAAAATGGTGAGAGTTAACACAAGTTAAACACAAGATAAAGGAGAAGATGGGGAGGAAGTGGGTTGCTAGCAGCGTACAGAGGAAGCAGCAAAGCAAGCGGACAAAAGCAGCGAAAGTAAGGCCCTTAATTGTGATTTGCCAGTTGAGATCTTAGGAATCAGATCAGCTGATAGGGGCTGGGTTCGAAATTCTCCAGACAGCTTGACTATTAACAGACTATTGAACTTGACTACGAGGCCTGCCTGAACTAACACAGAATGCTTGATTTGTGAGATATTATTGGATTTGCAATTTGCAATTTAAGAAAAGTCACAATTGTGAGAAATAATGTTGCAGTTACAAGAAATAATGCAAAATCTCAAGAACATATGCTATGTACAGCAAGTGCCTCATTTCACAATTGAAATTCAATTTCAATAAGAATCTGAATGAGTTTCATGTGAGAGGAAAAAAACGTTTCCCACATTTTTGTGTTTGTAACCTTTACCCCAAAAAGGAACGAATGAAAAAAAATATTTTCACTTAAAATTTGTATAAGTAGACATCTAATAAACAGCCTCAAGCACTAAAATTTATGTTTTATATGAAGTCCATGGTAAATCTTAATTGAGATTCTGAGAATTATTTCAGGCGGAAAATTTAAAGTTGCAATTTCTATGCCGATATGATTGGGAACTGTACTCCCATTCCAATGTAATAATCAAGCAAGTTTCCGCCTGTCTTGGTACACCATATAACTACACAAGATGGAAAATATGGAAAACATTTGGTCATTTTTGTATGCGATGCTACTGGTCTAATCAGATTAAATGATCTATGCTAAAAAAATCTCCAGACCTGAAGTTCGGCTGAATAGATTCCAAAACAGTAAAACTCAGCTTTTTAACTCTGGAGGAGTTGGAGAATGAGCCTATTTCCCAAAAAAGTGGAGTGTTCCTTTAAAAGTGACTTGAACATCATTTATAAAGTCATCAGTGCAAATAGGGAGTGATTTATCTGTTCTGGATAATGACTCCTTGAAATGTTTGTGTTTGCGTCTGTGCCCTGCAGTGCAGTAAAACGTGTGGAATTGGAGTCCGCGTGCGAGAGGTGAAGTGTTATCAAGGAGAAGAACTGGGCCATAGCTGCGACTCAGCACTGAGACCAGAGGCCAGGCAGAGCTGTGAGGTGCAGCCCTGCACTACTGAGCCACCAGGTGACCACAGCACTATACATGTACACACAAACTAACTCAGCTTGGCTACACACGGCAGACTCTCAACAAGACAGGCCACGAGTGAGTTAAAAAAGAAATCCAGTCGATCTTTATTTGGAAAGATGCTGTAAGGACGCACCCTGGCATGGCTGTTATTTGATCATGCCAGTTGTAAGTAGTTTACGCTGCACCTTTTAATGAAACACAGCAACGAGTGCGTGTTAAACCGCTCGGCTCAATTAAAAGCATATGTGAATCTATCTTGGCTCAACACAAGCTAATTCCTGTGAAATTTAGACCAGATTAATGCTTTGTTGTTTTTAATATTCGCAGGGCAAGTGCATCATGCATGTCGTCAGTTTGGCAGTTAATTTTGTGTTTTTGGACAGCAATGACATTCCTTGTTCTGCATCAGAGATTTAGTAGGGAGAACATGGGACAGTCCTACAGTCGCTGATGTTCACTGAGATCTACTTAAAGCACGTTTCTTGACATCTCTGCAAAGATTTGCCTTGCAAAGGTGAAGTGTGTCTGTGCCCCTAGTGGTGCAGAAATACAACAATCATGATTGTTTCAAAACAGGTTTCTAGAGCTGCCCTCTAAAAGTCGACTAACCGTTGGTCAATGAGGAGAGGCTTGGTCGACCAAAATTTTATTAGTCAAACATCACACTTTTAAAAGTCTACAGGCGAAAGTCACACAGTCCATGATAGACAGATCGTTAACGGCTGGTCTATATGGTAAGATAGTATGTTGGGCAGGACATCTTTATCGACCTCAAGTAGGGCTTATCATCTGAAATATGTTAGAAGCAGCAACTTTACTGCTCAATCCAAAGTAAACTAGAAAATGCTTGCTGTCTGTCCAGAGTAGATGAATAGTTGGATGCTCAGCGAAGGACGAAAATACTCTTAAAACAACAAAGCATTGCGCTTTTGTAAAATAATACAGGATGCTATTTTTTTCTTCTGTTTAATAAATAAATATACATTTTCAAATGTGTGTATTTATTTGTTATATTATATTATACTGGTCATTAAACTTATCTCAATTATTTAAATATTTAAATATATAATATATATTTATTTATTTTACTTATAAATTGTTTTCTGTTAAAGAGATTTTAACCTGGTGAAAGAAATGTAAATATTTATTTACATTTATTTATGTCTTTTTATTATATTATATTATATTACTTCCATCAAACCTTTAACATTACTCGAATATTAAAAAACTTAAATATATTTAAAATATAATATTTATTCTTTTACTTGTTAACATTTTTAGGGTAAAGAAATTTTGGCCCTGGGATTTTTTCAGCTCAGAAATACATGTCTGTGAAACTAAGACATAAATATACATATTTAAATGTATTTATTATGCTGTTAAAGTAGTTTTTAACATGAGAAAAAATATATAAATCTAAAACTTTTTAAAATACTTGTAATATTAAATAAATACATTGTAATAAATTGCTCGACATTTATTTTGTATTTAAAACTATTTCTTATTTTTCCCCCAGCTGAGGATGCTTGTCAGGATAAAGCCACAGCTAACTGTGCTCTTGTCCTGCGGGTGAAGCTGTGCACTCACTGGTACTACAGGAAGGCCTGCTGCCTGTCCTGCAAGAACAAGAGCCAGTGAAGTCTGTCCGGCTCCTCACTGTGGCCTTGCAGTTAATGTGAAGACCCTCCTCCACATACTGGACGCACTGAACCCAGAACTGACCATATCCAGCCCTCCAACCCCTTTGCTGTCAACCTCTCCTCCATAAAAAAGGTGCTATATTAAAAGGGCAAAGGCCCTGGTCGTGGTCCTGCAGGGACCCGGTAAAGGCAGCTCCTGTAACTGGACTGCAGAGGAGCCGTGGGTCTGCTGGAGATAGAGACACACACTCCTCTGATCAAACAACTGTAACGTGTACTGTAGAAGCCTTGATTCTGCTCTTACACACTTCCAAATAAACACACACACATCGTATGATATATGTACAAAGTTGTTTTTTTATTTTGTTTTTGTTTGTGTTCATTTTTGCTCTAGAAGAAGAAATAAAACTAAAGTGGTTTTGAGATTTTGAGATGTGTTTTGTTCACACACATGTTCAGTATTTTCATTCTTTGGTCATAAAATATTCTTTACATTTCATACAAATCCATTTTTTACATACAAGCTTTATTATATACAGTAAATATAAATATAACAGTAGGGTACAATAAGGCCAGTATGTTGTTTTATCAAAGTAAACATTATATGTTGTAATGTAAAATCAATATTTTATTAACATATTATTTCATAGTTTTGGGGGGAAGAAGACATTTTTTTAGTCCCATTGTACTTCAACAAATATATTGCATGACTGAATATGAAATTAATAGCCAAAGCTAGTGATTGTACATTGAACATATATGATGTTTATCCAGTTTTTATATAATTAATTGCCAGCAGAGGTAAAAGAAGAAGATGGACTGTGAGAGACACTGATGGACTAGAGTTGGGAGTTGTGCTTTGCACTGGGACGACTGTCGTATTTGGAGCGACTGTCGTATTTGTGCCCACGAATCTAACCCGATCACTCTCGACGCCAACCCAGAAGAGAGAGATATTCTGCACAAATGTTGCCCTGCAAAGGCCAGTGAATCCATTAAATATAATGACACAGACTGATACAAGAAAAAACATTGTATTGAATAATTATTTGTTAAGAGCATCTTTCAATAAGGCAAGTGAACTGTGAATCCTTTTTCAGAAATATGAAATCAATGTTAAAACGAAACCATTTATATACTGTATCCTCCTGACTACCTGCTATGGAGTTTTGTCCTCTGTAATGGACATTCTATTTTTGTGGGTTTCTCTGAGACCTCACATGTCACAGTTGTAAGTCTGGATGTCCTGTACAGAGCACATCCAGGGCTTTTCAGAGATACCAAATGTTGGGAAGTTTCACCACAACCACACTACCTCCTAGGTCTTTAAAGACAGCTATTTGTAAATCGTACATCTTTATGGAAATATGATTATATTTTGTAATTGTCATTCAAATCTAACATCTCAGGAAAATTTGAAAGGTATTTCAATACAAATACGACTTCCTGTTATGAAACGGGACATCATTTCATACATGTCCACTGTGGAGGACACCAGGACTAAAAGCATGTTTACTGTGCATCATGGGAGACATAATTGAATAGTAAATTAACTTATATCAATATTTTTATGGAAATAATAGCTATTATTATGAAAATTTGGCCAATTGTTACTCCTATTATAACAATTATTTTTCAACATGCTGTCCTAACAGCAACACATTAATATATAAACTAGTTTTACAGTATAGATACACTGTGTTTAACACCTTGTATCCACTGTGTATATACACCATTTTTGGGGGAACTTTTACACACATATTGCATAACTGTGTATTAAATTCTTTTGTTATATATTTTAGAACATAGTTGAGAATCAGCCTTAAACAAAGTTTGTTATGAAAAATCTTGAAATTTACTTCTAGTGTCCTCAACTGAACAAAATGTTCAGATGTTCTGACAAAGTTATATTTGATTTTTTCACGGAGCCGCCATGAAGCGCGTGCTACTCTCTCATATCGAAGTCAATAAAATTGAATTTTTTTTCATTTCTTTTCTTATGCTCTAAACAATGTAATGACATGGTTTTGATTTTTTTTTTTTTTTTTTTTTTTGCTGGTAGTCAGGAGGATATGTATGTAACTTTATATGAACATGAAGCAGATGAAAACCTTTCATCAAAGTTTTCCTAAAACCAAAATATGTCCTTGATTTACTTTTTGGACCTATTTCAAATGTTGACTACTGTATTTGTGTGCTTCATCCTTCCCTCGGGTCGTTTTGACCCATTTTTGTTTAAATAAATAAACATTTTTCATATATATGTTTTTAAATGTATCTGAGTGGTACAAGAATGTGACTTTTGTTCCACTTGAATTTGCAACATACACCCAAAAAAAAAAAAAATTGGATTCAAGGATTTATGTGGCTGTAATTAAACATTTTATTTTACAAATCCTTCCCTTGTGCGTAATTATGACCATAGATATTAATGGATTGTCACAAATAAATAAATAAATCTGACACAATCCAAAAAAGACCTGACAAATCCGGAAAACAATTATATCCAAACGAAAGGTTGAGAATATTCCCAAGGCAAAAAAAGCACTATGCATACAACCCATCAACCCCCCCCCCCCCCCACACACAGAGACACATTATAACATGTGTGATTAAAGGTAAATAAAAAAAGTTAAATACAATGAAAATCACCAAAAAACCTACATAAATATTACGAATATTTTACTCGCGAGGCCAGAAGGATAGGTTAAGCATTTGTCAATGGATTCAGTAACTACTTATGATATCAGCATACTAAAGAAATATCACTAAACATAAAATAACATTGCTGTTCAACTCTGTTATGACACCAAATGTTGTAAAAATAATAAATGTAAATATTAGCAAAACACATTGAAAACAGGTGGAATAAGTTTTACCTGAAGTGAATATCTGCGTTGTTGGTGTCAGGAGCTTTCCACTGAGCCACAATAGTTGTTTTGTCAGTATTTGAATTGTGTGAGACAGCTGAGGCCTGAAAGATAAAGAATGCTGCTTCACATCAGTGTGTTCAAAAAATTGAAAGACGTTTCCTAAAATCATAAGGGTTCGGACAACATTATTTGGGGAGCAAACGATAACATTATTTTCATTTTTTTTTTAAAACATCTCACCTCTGTTCCACATTTGAGTAACTGAGCATTGCTTCCAGTGACACTGAAAGTTCCTACTGGACCCGCCTCATTCCTGGCCTGAAGAAGAAAGCCCCTGAACACAGTCTGATTTGCTTGCAGTGTCACTGTCACAAAAAAAAAAAAAAAAAAACAGTGATGTGAACTAAAAATCACAAGAAAGTTGCTTGCCATTGCCAGGATGGCTAGGAAGATTGCTGTATCTCAGATAAAAGCTCCAGTGTTTGCAGATGCCACTTTGTTTGATATTTTGTATGAAATTGAATTGATATTTCACAAACCTGTGATCACCTGACCCTCTGTGTAATTTGAGACGTCTGTGGTTACTCTATACGGAGGTTCTAAGTTAGAGGCAGTATGACTTCCATGAGAAGGAGTCATAGACTCGCATGCCTGAGTCACCGCTCCATTGGGGAATGCAGTTGCAGCATGAAGACTCAGCCCAAAAACCAGGACGAAAAACTGGATATTCATCTAAAACGCATAAATCAAAAAGGTTTTGATTATAACAGCACATTTTAATGGAAACAAACAAATTAAGTGCACTATTTCGGTTCCGGTAATAATTTGAACCATGCAATAGTTACTAACCTTTACAAAATCAAACAGCGATGTGGACCTTTCCAGAGAATATCAGTACAGCTGTTGTGTGCCAGGCATTTATATGCGCTTGATAACAGGGAGATAAACAATGAGTTGACAGGAAAACTTCCTTATTCCTTATGGGAAAATCATAAAGTAGAGGGAGGAGTGGATATGTGAACTATAAAAAAAAGTGTTTTTGAAACCTCCTACATGTAAATCTTTCATGTCTGTTGTGCTTCTTCGATGTGGAATAATGGAGTTAATGGAGTTCGGTGTTTATATAAAACATACAAAGTTCACACAAATGTGCATTCTGGTGGTATAGATTTTATTCCATTAACTTGCCTTACGTCAGTAGATTTTATTGGACAACATTCTTGTGATAAGAAGTCTGATTCATCACATGTAATTGGGTTGCCAGGTTCCTCGGCCAACTTTCAGTCATCTGACTAAAAAAAAAAACCCAGAAAGGACTACAGTATGTTAGCTTTTAAGAACCCTTTAAGGGGTTCTTAAAGGGTGGCCTAACGGATAGAGAGTCGGACCTGTAACCCAAAGGTTGTGGGTTCGAGTCCCAGGTCCGGCAGGGATTGTGGGTGGGGTTAG
>JAUMHQ010000046.1:1794425-1806229 GCA_032361165.1 Enteromius paludinosus | reverse complement strand
GCTACATACCTTCTATGTACATATCAGAGAACAATTTAAAATATTCTCTCAATGCATTCTATGGCACCTTTAAAAACGAATTTCAACACAAACTCATACAAAATCACCACATTGCAAAACAACTGCAACGGTGTCACGTTATAACCATTGTAGTTTCCCCAGTGACGAAAAGCTCATGATTAGGTGAGCCGCAGGGGTCAACTCAAGTTACCGCCCCCCTACCCCCCAGACCAGGAGAGGTCAACACACATCTCTGTGTTTAACTCTCAGTAACCCTGCAGGCGGCAGAGAATGCCTCCGAATTCCAAGGCTTCATGTTACAGGCCCGAGAGGTGGATGGAACAACTGCAGTGGGACGCTTTACATCAATAAATATCAACCAATCCCGTGCCCTGAACTGCTTCGACACAGAGGTGCTCCATTGTTACTTTAAGATGGAGCTAACGCATTATATTTCTCATTCCTGTTCAATGCAGACTTTTAAATATTAGCTGCAGTATTTGCTTTAACGTTAAAATGAGGCATGAGTCATGGAAACGCTCTGATTTTGGCCTTCAGAATTCAACTCTCAGCCAAGCATCTGCAGACAAGAAATCCCAGTTTGAGGCTACATGGGAAGCACCAGCAAACTCCTCCTTGGGCGACATTCAGTTCTTGTATGTGTTTAACTCTTGTTTAAAGAGACAAATACACTCGTGATCTTTTCAAACGAAACACTTGATCTTAATTCTCCATTTTAATGCCCTTTCAGCGCGACATTTGTAAGAGACTATACATCTTTTTGGACCATGGTGAACAGCTCTAAGATTCGGTCAACTGGCAATCAGTCCTCTACAGCAATAAAACCAGCAGCTGCTTCTCAGCAAACTAGTTTTTTACCAGTGAGTATTCTAATAGACATGCTCCCATTATCTCATAATCAGGTGCTTGATTGTTCTTTTACGTTTTTTCTTCCACAGAACTCCAGCCTCAAAAACGGATATCTGAGTGCCATGTGGCTCATTCTGATCCTCCACGCACTTTGCCCTCACTTTTTACTTTTGATCAACCTTTGATCATTCTACCTAGTTCTAGATAAAACTCTGATATTTTTAGTTTAAAAGCAATAAAATGTGATGATACATTTTTATTGGATTCAAAGAATATAATTGCTCAATAACTGGAGAACGTACATACTTTAAATGCGTCATAAAATAAATAAATGGCAACGAAAACGTCTGTGCGTTCTGAATTAAAAACAAAATGTTATAAAGCTTAATAATATTTTCCAGTCTTTAAACATTCTTTTTATTTCTCATCTATCCGTTTTTACTTTACCTAATCATTCAGTCATTTCGAAACATGCAAACCAAAACATTTAGTGAGTTTAAAAGTAACCTTACATCACAGTGAAAGATGTTTCTGTGCAAAGAAATAGGACAAACACTACACATGAACTAATTATAGGTTATACTAGACATGTTCTCAGTATTATAACATCAACACTTTAATAACGTACCTCAGCAAAATAAAGGGCAAACTCACAGTCTTTAGTAGTCTAGTATAAGCTGGGTGAGGAAGGGAGGGGAACATACAGAACAAGGAAATCTCTGTCTGATTCTGATGTTGTGTACTTTACACTCCACTCTATCAGTCATGAGCTCAGGATGGTATCTTGTCCTTCGACCTGTTCCGAGAAACAACTCACTAAAGTAACAAGATTGCACAGGAACACTTGTGGAAGACGAGGGCGCATGATCTTTGCTCACAGATCATGAAGAACCTCAAGCACGGCGGCAAGAGACCAGGCCTGGGTTTCACAGCTAAATGGGCAGTACTGGCCATTCTCATTAGTGAGCTCTGGCAGACCCTTCCAAGATGACCTGGGTAGCAGAAAAAAAGATATCAGATCCTGATTGCATGGCTCTCATTCTGTACAGGTTTAATCATTTTACAATCATTC
Source organism: Enteromius paludinosus (assembly GCA_032361165.1). Lineage (NCBI taxonomy): Eukaryota > Metazoa > Chordata > Actinopteri > Cypriniformes > Cyprinidae > Enteromius > Enteromius paludinosus. The sequence continues at coordinate 1,804,287 of JAUMHQ010000046.1, read as the reverse complement.
ATTATTCCCTCAACACTTAAAATGTTCAGCATAGTTGAAACAGTTGTCGAAACCGCATCTTTTTGTGTCTATAGCTTACTATAGTGGCATTAAACTACACACTTTAGCTTTAAATTGAATGAAGAACAATAGCTGCGTTTCCATTACCATTCAATTTGCGCTAATTAAAAATACAGCCATTGGAAATTGGAAAATGGAATTTCACAAAAACACCCATATATCGCAAAAAAGCCTAAAACATTATTTCGCAAACCTGAAATGGAAACATTTTTTTTTTTCGCATTTGCCTCTATAGTATCTCATTAGACTCAAAATATTGGTTGCGATGTATGTAAACCCACCAACATTTGTCTCCATGACTTATCGCAAGAGGAACAAAATTATTTAATTGCGTAACATCGGTTAATAGAAATTGTGTCATTTCGCTCTAGTTTTTTTAGCGATATTTATAAAATATCGCAAAAGTATTGCGCAAATCTGTAATGGAGATGTGCCTACTGACATACAATTATATAAAAAATAGGTGTTTATTCATTTTTACAAAAGGTGTGTGTATCTCATTTGCTATTTTCAAATTTTACCAATAAATATTTGCAATATTCCAGGTATAAGTCATGGCAGCAGTGATTTTAAAACACATTGTTGTTTATTGTTTTTTGTTCATGCAGGGTTCACCTTTCCAAGTGGACATAATGGAGAGAGAGGACATTCTTCACCAAATGCACTGTTTTGTCATAGGTGTCTTTTCCAAGCTTCTTTGCAAAGTAGATCTTTGCACGGAGGAAGTAACCGATAGGCCAGAGCCACTCCTGTTGAAGTATATGTACAGAAGCATAAGAATTCTAAAACAGCTGAAATTGTGCTGATGAGGCAATACGAATGGGTCTTACAGGGCCTTGATGGTAGTTGAAGCCCCTGGCGAGGTTGTAGTTGTCATTTTCCAGAGAATTGTCATAAACCCCACAGTAGACCATGTCACTATTAAAAACAACAACAATAAATCAGGAAGAACATTCCAGGTAATGCAGTATTATTCATTTAAGGACTCTCACTCTGGGTCTAAGGTCTTCATCCCAAGAGGTCCAAGCAATTTCTCTTCTGCAACGTTCAGTGCTTCCCAAGCATGCTCCACAGTAAACAGCTCTGGAGCCTAGGAAGAAAAAAACATTGGAAATAAACTAATATAACTATTAAAGGTCACGTATCATTTTCCGTATTTAAGTGCTTAAGTAAATTTTCTGTAAGCCTGCGGAAAGAGAAGCCGCTCAGATTTTGCTCCCCCTGTGATGTATAAGGGGGATCTTATTGTACTGTAGCATTTTAAGTTTCCACCCAAGGTGACAAGCGACAGCGGTGTACCAGTTTTCTAATGCCATGGCGAACGTTTGAGCAAAGCATGCTAACTGCATTGCACAGAGCAATATTTAGAGTCCCAGACTCAGAGAAAGCAAGAGAGCAGTGGATTTATTGATTTATTTCGTGTATATTACACCCCAAATATCTAATATAAGAATGTTATTTTTTTCCCCAGTTGTTTACCTTCACAGACATAACTGACTGTAAGGAAAAAGCTGTAAAGGAACAAGCTATAAAAGGCACAGTCCTATTCTCGAAAAGGGGGCGGGGAGCCGCTGCTCATTTGCATTTAAAGGAGACATGCACCAAAAAAGCATGATTCTGCTTCCACTCAAAATGGGCATTTTCAAAATGATAAAAAAAACCCATCTGTAATAATTAAATATCTAAACAAGCATATACATAAACAATACTTAAATAGGCAAATAAAGCAAATAAACAGGCAAACATGCCATTAAATAGTACATTTGCTAATAAATAAGCAAGTAAAACAATAAATAAAAATATAAACCTATTGACTTTTTTGCCCTGAGATCATTGAGATCTATTCAACTGGTGTTAGTTTTAGAATGAATCCTCACCACCACCATGGCAATGGGAAAGTTGGGTCTAAGCTGGTAGTCACACCAGGGGCTGGAGGCTCCGTAGCTGTCTTTGTAAATCCCCTGCTTATGAACCAACTCAGGATGCTTCTCATTGGGGTCATTCGGGTCACGGGACACATAGAACATCTTCTCAAAATTCTGCTGGATTTTTCTATCCCAGTCTTCATAGGACATATAGAGCTGTTTCCCTGCAGGTATAATAAAGAGAGTGTATTTTTTTTTGTATATTAAAATATTAGATTTGATCCAAAGCATAAGCAAATATATTATGAGGCAGCATCCTATGATTTAAAATGGAATATTGGTAAGTCATGCTCACAGTGAAAATGCTTACAATCAATACACACATAAATTACTGGGAAAAGTGAGCACTTATGAGTTCTAGTCATTTTTTGTAATTTTCTGAATCAAATTAAATATAGCCGCCATCACTCTCAACTTGTTTGCCATCATGGGCTAATTTTTTTACTAAACTTGTTGAACAACACATCTAAGAGGGCAGCATCATTTTGAAACCAACTACACATTGAGAGAGCGCCTAATGAATGATGATGCTTTAAAATGCTTTGTAGAAAGGCATTACATTTATGAGATCTAGTAGGGCCAGCTGAGCTCACCGTCTTTCTGTATGTCCACACTATTGTAAGGAAAGAGCCCTTGTTTATTGAGCGCCACCAGCCAACGCAACGTAGATTTGCATAGACCCACTATTTCCACCGCTGATCCATCTCTGCATTAGGAACACAAGAGATGTATTGAGTAATGGAGAAAAAAAAGGAGAGAAAAGAGGCAAATAAAGGGCAAATAAATGCCATCTTAAAAATAGAAGTTTAAAGAGATTTCAACACATGCCTAGGTGTAGCTGGTATCCCTTTGTTGCGGGCCTTCTCGCTTTCTCCCATTTTGTCCATCCAGGTCCCACAGTTAAACCGATTTCCACCATACACAAAGCCAGTGTCGGGGTTCACCTTGGCCACAATGTTGAAGCCTGAGAAGGTTTAGAATACAAAAGATTCAACATTTCCTCAAAGGAATCTTGAAAAATATCCTAAAAATATTTTTTGGAAGGCTTTACCTTCGTCTCTCATGTTGTTGTCAATCTGTGGTCCTGCATTCTTCTCTCTGAACTCTATACCTTGCATGTGGCGCTCCATGGCCTCATGAATGACCTCATACAGCAGCTGATCCTGTGGCATCACCGAAACAAAACAATACAGGTGACATCTGAGTAACAGCGAACCAAAATCTGCATTCACAATGCATTATATAGTCTACTATAACTATGATTATGCATCGACTGAATACTGGCGCTGATATTTAACATTTTTCTGGTTAAAGGAATGTTTTTGTTCGAGATTTTATTATTTTCACATTAATTTTCATTTTTACACCATATTACGCCATCTAATATATTAGTTCACATTATTGGTTATCGGCCTACTTGATCTGTACTAATCGGTAAGGGTGTCTATCCTGAAAAACATATCAGCTGACCCCTACTGTAACTACAACTGAACATTTATAAAAAAAAATTTAGTCAGTACGAGCACAAAATTAATAAATATGGTAATTTAATACGAGTGGCTTTACTATTTAAAATCAGTTCTGTGGTGGTGTGCTCACCACAGTCCCAGCTGTCAGGGGTTTAGAGTCATCTGTGGGGTACATCCTGGATACAGGGCATTGGAGGATGTCAGTACCGTTGGGTACCAAAGTACAGTAGTCCTGAATGCACTGCAGCCACCACCATACCGCGTCACGGCAATTAAAACGAGCCCCAACACCCTCTCCCAGCAGGTTAGGAATTAATCCATGTCTCATTGTGCAAGCAAAGGCCAGGATGATGTTTCTGTAAAGAAGGAAGAAATGAGAGGAACAAATCTCATCGCAAAGATTAAAATGATTTTATCCATTTCTCAAATCTAAGGTCAGATTTATGCATCACAAATCTTTAACAAATGATTGTGGATCAATTGCGATTGATACTATAAACTAATAAATTAAGCATATACTGCATATACACCTAAACTTGTAAAAATGGGCACTGTTGCTGAAAAACTGATATGCTTTGAGTGGTCTCTGTAAATTGAGTACCTGGCCTCCAAGTGACGGCCTGTGACCAGCATTAGTCCTCGCAGGGCAATGAATGTGTCCCTTCCCCAACAACGGAAGATTCCAGCGGAGAAATGAGGTAGGCCTGTTGTATGAGGAAACCATTGAGAAAAGAATAATAACATAACATTGTACCAGGTTACTGTGTAGTTAATCCTACAATCCTGTGTTAGCAGCCCAGATACTCGGCAAGCAACACATCAACTTGTAGAACTTCATTCTGACATATTTTTCTGTGGGCTACTCTGGAGTCACCTGCAGCCATGGAGACACAGCACTGCTCTTTCTGCTTTGTGATCTCATTGACACGGTAAGGCACATCACTCAGGGCTGGTGAGAGAGGTGGAAGAGCTGGAAAACGTCCAACAGCACACATTTGGACCGACCCCAGAGCCAACAGCTTCACAAAAGATGAGCCATTCTGCACAAAACTAAAGCACACACACGCAATAAGGTTAATCTTATAACAGCCCACAGAAACATCTAGAATAATATAAACTTGAGTATACTTTAAGTCATGTCAACTCTTAAAACAGATTTGAACAGAATATATATATATATATAAAAAAAAAACAAGTAGGCAGACAGAGATATGCTATGCTGCTGGCATGAGTGAAGGTTTACTGCTAAAACATTCTAATAATTACAGGGAATAGAATTTGTTCTGCTTCTGCAAATTAAAGGAGACAGAACCCATTAGCAGATCTAGACGGGAGGAGGAGGGCTAAAGGAAATTCACATGGCACACTGTACTGAGATGAAGCAGGTTATAAAAAGTGAATAAAAAGGTTGCTACATAACAGATTACTTGACAGTGTCGTCTGTTTGTAAAAATCAGCAACTCAAAAGAGAAAATAACTTTTTGAAGATGGATTTATAGTAATAATTTATAAGGGGCTTTTGCACCAGATGCACTAGTTCAAGGAACTACCAGCAGGGTGAATCCTAGAAAATGTCTAGTTCACGAACATAACCCACGTTCCCTGAAGGAGGGAATGGAGACGTTACATATGGGAACTCGTTAGAGAGACAGATTGCCTTTGAGCTTTATACAAAAGGCTAATGAATATTGGCGTGCATTTGATTGCGCTTTGGTGCACCTCATCACTGTGTGAGTATAAGAGGGCACGAGCGGAATGCACATTTTCGCTGAGGAGCCGAGCCGGCGTCAGCGTGACCTCAGAGTCATGGCACGAAAGTGTAACGTCTCCATTCCCTCCTTCAGGGAACGTGGGTTACGTTCGTAACCTAGACGTTACCCTTTCAGTCGAATCACTTCGACGCTACACATGGGAACACCCATGGAACAGGCCACGACTGTACTTTTCAGGTTCGTCAGCAGAGGATCTGCACGTAACCTTCCCCGACACCCTGGGGGCCGGATTAGGGCCCGACAGGGTTACCTGTTGTACTGAAGCAGGTGGCTGGGGGAACCGAGAACATGACTTAACACAGAGTTCTCGCATGTGGAATAAAGGAATGCAATATATCAATAAGATTATGGATATAATTGAAGGGAAACACAGCCTTCTGGCTGACTGTGGAAATATAGAGAAATTTTTGCAACACCTACTGGGCGAAGGAGACCCATAGGAAGCACAGCTGGAGCTACTCCGTCTAGGTCCAAACTGCTGGGCAGGGTGGACTCAGGTTAAGCACAGTTAAGGAAACACTGAGAAAAAGAGCGCATGGATCCCACAGGATTGGCGCAGCAAGCCGGCACCCGCCGGCCCTCCCTCTCACCTGCTGTCCTCGGTGAGGACGCGAGAAGACACGGCTTCTACGCGGAGGTCGTCAAACCTGCCGAAGGTGTTAGGTGTCGCCCATCCTGCAGTCCTTTAAATATCTGCTAAGAGGCACCGTGAGCCCATCTGACAGGATGAAGCAACAATCTCATTGAGTGAGCTCTCAGTCCTAAGGGCAAGGCTTTCCCTGTTTTAAAGGGAGATGGCTTTAACCACCCAATGAGCCGACCTGTTTTTGGAGACAGCCATCCCTTTCTGCTATCTGCAATAGCAAAATAAGAGCTGCTTGAGCGTCTGAGGCTCCGAGTGCGTTCAGTGTAGCGGCGCTTTCAGAACAAGTCCAGGACACAGCGACTCTAAGGCTGGGTCTGCCTCCTCCCGGGGCAGAGCTTGCGGGTTCACTACCTGATAGCGGAAAGGCGTCGTAGGAACCCTGGGCACAAGCTAGCCGGGGTTTCAGACGGGCCTAGCTTTAGGCACTCTTCGTTGACAGAGATGGCTTGTAGGTTCCCTACCCTCTTAATAGAGGCAGCGCAATGAAAGGCGCTGTCCTTTAGCACCAGATACTTTTAGACCTGTTTTTCAGACTGAATGGGCTCGAAGGGAGCATGCTGCAGATCATGTAGGCCTATGACAGCGACATACACTGAGAGAGTAGAAGGGGACAGCCTGCGCTTCAACTTCTGTTTGCAGGAAAGAAAGCACAACTGCGATTGTACATCTCTGTGGGTCCTCTCTTATGCGAGAGGAGCACCAGTCTACGAACAGACCCCATCTCAGAGCGTAAGCCAGCCTCGTAGGGAAAGCTTTTGCTTAGGAGATGATCAACTATGACAACACTGAAAAGGCCGGAGAAGTCTGCTGCATCTTGTGGGACCCAGGTGCCATATGGAGCCCAATCCCCTGAGAAGAAGGGGCTGCCGCGAGGAGCGTACCGCTACCAGCAGGAATTGTTCCTTGTCTTCCCTGGGAGGCACGCTGGGGGAAAGGCGTCCTTGGCCCCAGAGGCCAGCTGTGTGAGAGTGCATCCCCACGGAGCGATTTTTTGGACTTGTGGAGGGAAAACAATGGGCAGACTCGGGGTAGGTGAAGAGTTCTATCTTGGCCCCGCCGACGCTCCATATCAGCTGGGCTACCTGGGGACTGAGCTGCTATTCTCCAGGGTGGGTGGACTGCCGTGAGAGGTGTATGACTTTCATTGTCCGAAGAGCGAAGCAGGCGTGACGAGTAAGGGGCCCGCCACGATCTGGTAAGCTCTTCGTGCACCTCCGTGAAGAATGGAGAGAGCGCATCTCTAGCTCCTAGAAACCAATCATCCAGTTGCGAAGGGTTGGCTGAAGGCACACGCGGCACCTCCAGACCGAAAGCAAAGCCGACAGTTCGGCTTCCGCTACAGATGGGGCAGACACCGCGGTGCGGCGCCCTCCCGAAGCAGCTTCAGCCTCACCATCTGACTCACCCTCTGATGCTGCCGAAGACATCTCAGCCTCTTGGGGCGCCCCGAAGGACACACTCAGCCCTCTTACAGGGCGGTGCGGCAGAAGTCCGCAGGGCTTTTAAACCGGACGGAACATTCTGTACAAACACCTGGAGGTCCCCCAGATGCCTTGGCGCGGCAGTTGAAAAAACTATTACGGTTTAACAAGCTGCCGCGGGAAGGACGCGAGGGGAGCCGTCTCGCGAATGAGAGGCGGGACCTTAACATTGCCATAGTCACCCGCTCGCAGTGAGCGCATTGACTATCCACAAACGCTGTTCCCAGGCACGTGACACAGCGCTCGTGAACGTCCAAAGAGGCGAGGAAACTACCGCACCAAGAAGCACGCGGTCGGATCGACATTCTGTAGAACGTTTTCACCAACCGCAGAAAAATTTGCTCTTTTCCCGGTTGCCCAGGGAAGGCGACTCTGTGCACTCAGAGGTCTTTGCTCGCTGGATTTGCAAGATGACTGGCACAGCAGCCTTTAAAAAGGCTACCAGCCCGCAGGATCTGCTGACAGCCGCCCAGAGAAACACTGTCAGACGAGAGAGCAGGATCGCAAGAACTCTTTAAAGGTAGGACGCATCCTCTATCGTTCTTCACTCCCGAAGATTCATTCACGCGAGAAGAGGATGAGGATTGAGAACCGCTGATCTAGCACAGTGGGGGCGAGACGTGATTTAAACCGTATTCACTTATTTACGGTGCAAATCCGTGAATGAATGTTCGAAAATGAAGTAAACATTAACGGACACTATGTAGGGACCATGTCGATTGGAACACAGCTCATGCACAGAGCTCTCTTCTAATGAGCTGATTATCAGAATCTGGTGCGTTAACAAAGAGAGACATGCAAAATATGCAAAGCAGGGGGGCGCGAGGACCAGGATTGGGAACCGCTGGCCAAAGCATAGAATAACAAAAAAACACTTATGTGTCAAGCCATCAGAACCGAACCGAAAACCATGTTAAAAAACTAAGGTATGTATTGAACAGTAGGTTAACTGTATTGTTGCATCCTTAGTGTAAATGCACAATTTATGTGATTGAAACAGCAAAACGTTGGGCTAAGAGACAAATCCAACTTGCAGTGTTACATATCATCGAGGTTAAGAAAAAAACACAACACTGCAGAAAACAGTTACATCGCTGTTTTCCTTGTTTGTGAAGTTATGTTCACACGACTTTTAAAAAGATGCCAGGTAGCTGGTGTTTTGTATGCATTTAGCCATGCAATTATCTCCATACAATTAACTCACTGGTAGTTTCTATAGAACAGTTTTAACCCTACTGAGGAGCTAATTTAGTTCCTCCAAACGTTGTAAAAGCTAACATCCTAGTTTCAAGTTCCTGTGGTGCGAACATACTAAAAACGTGTACTTTCGCCAATACTTCTAGGAACAATAAAAAGGTTCTTCTTGTGTAAAAGCCCCTATAGAACCTAACAAAAGTTGATGACAGTATAGGACATAATAAACCCAAGCACCAGAATGATCTGTCTCAGTGCCCTTGAGACACTGACCTTGACATCTGTTTGAAGGTGACATCAAGTGCAGTTGTGTAGGCCCCTACCAGGATAGCATCAAAATAACAGGGGATGAGGTAGCGAGGGATGTGCTTCAGGTATACAAACATAGCCTGGAACCACTGACCCACCTAAGAACATGTTAGTGATTAAATCTGGATCTTTCCACAGAGTTTAACCACAGCTTGAGATTATCAGCTACATGCAATATTCATTTTGATTGCTGGACTTGCTTTACCTCAGCTAGTGTGCCCCCGCGTGATATCAGTCTATTGCTCACATAGTCAATCATCCAATCCCCTTGCCTTAGGTTGTCACAGAATGGGTGGCCAAGATCATTTTTGGGTCGAATGTCTGCCATCACTGACAACAGACCTGTGAGAATGAAATGACAGTTGTTTTGTTTTTTTCATTTACTGTGATTTTTTAAGACACCTAGATAGTATTTTTTTGCATAAAATACAGACCTAAAAGTATATAGTCCTAAAAGCATGTTTTGGTAACACTTTATTTTAGGGTGTAACTACAGTAGGTGCTTATTAGCACGCATATTACTAGAATATGTAAGGGATAATCAAAGGCTAGTCATGCGTTAAGGCCTTTTAAATGCACCATGTGGAGGCAAAGACTTCAAATCAGACACAGAGATGAAATAGTGTAGTAAGAGAGTTTTCCACCTCGTTGCTGAGAAATATAATGTACTGATCTAGTATCTAGGTTACTTTATTAATAACACTAGCAGGGAAGCGCTTGTGCGAGTTATGTGTTGGTTAGTGTGCATCAATTAAAGCAGCGCATTATTATGGAACAGTGGTTAAAATGACTCGGAACGACCTGTGCATTAAACTGTTTGAATGCATATTTACCAGCCAATCAAAATTGAGTATTCAGACAGACCATGGAATAATTTATTAGTAGTAATTAAACATCTTAATAATTTAAGCATTAAAGGGATTATTTACTTATTTACTTACCCCCAGGGCATCCAAGATGTAGGTGACTTTGTTTCCTCAGCAGAACACAAACAAAGATTTTTAAC
>JAUMHQ010000046.1:1783148-1794325 GCA_032361165.1 Enteromius paludinosus | reverse complement strand
CGTTTGTGTTCTGCTGAGGAAACAAAGTCACCTACATCTTGGATGCCCTGGGGGTAAGTAAATAAACATCAATTTTTAATTTTTGGGTGAACTATCCCTTTAATGGCTTATTCTACATGACCTGATTCTACATCCCTAATCCTATCAAAAACCTAAACTTAACAACTACCTGATTAATTATTAATAAGCAGCAAATTAGTTTTTTATTGAGGGAAAATTCCTAGTGAATAAGTGTTTCCAAAGTGTTACACTTGTTTTGTCTTTACCTTGCAGACCACCGTATTTGAGTGGCTTCCAGCCGGGGATGTTGTAGCAGCCCCCTCCGTCTTCCTTCTCCTCTGCATCACAGCGAAACAGAAGAATGTTCATATCAGCTAAAGTCATCTTAGACATGATCCTGGTTTGGAGAAAACACACACACACACACACACACAAAAAGAACATCTTCAAAACCTATACATGTTCAGTTCTCTGTATACACAGAGAAAAAATATAAATGACATTATGACTATAAGGTTGCAGTACCTCTTAAATAACAACAACAACAACAACAACAACAACAAAATGGATTAGGATGTCCATTAGCTTAAGTGAAATGGGCAAAACGGATCAAGAATTGGCACCAGCACCATGATGGTGGAAAGCGTACATTTTTATGCAATGTGAACTTACTGTGTCAGTTGACTCTTCAATATATCTGGTGTATTTGTATCAGGCAGACTTCCTGCTTTATAAAGCGGATTGAACTGAATGAGATGGTTCCTTAACACACCAACCAGCTCCTGAGATTTGGGGTCCAGACTCACCCTGAGAAAGAAAGACTCTTCACCTTTTAAACTTATAAACAATGAGGCTACTGGCATCAACGAAATATTTTCCTATTCAAGAAAAAAAAAATGAAGCAGGAAAACTGTTTTCAACACTGATAATATTTGTTTTTCTTGAGCACCAGATCAACATACTAAAATACATTTTGGAAGATGTGACACTGAAGAGTAAAGAAGATGTCTTTTAAAAGGATTCTGTAAAATCCTGATTCAGTTCAGGGACAGTAAAAGCTTTTGAAGTCTAACCTGAAAGCAATAACGCTTCCAGGCGTCAGCTGCTCAAACACGATCTCCTGCACATATTCACTGCGCCCCCGAGACGTCACCCCAGCCTGCCTCACCACCTTACTGTCCTTCAGCTGAGAAAAGACAGAGACGCAAACAAAGGAACTTCTGAGACCAAAAGATAAGATTGACTCGTGCAGTGTTTACAGGCAATCAAAAGGCCTTGCAAGTCCGGGCGGCAGACATTTACAACCAGGCAGGAAAGAGGAGGTTTACCAAAACAAGTTGTTGAGATGAAACAAGAGCTCTTTGAGGGCTGTGGTGTTTAAACTGCAGGTTAGGGGTTGAGCTTTGCAGTTTTGTGAATGAGTGTTCTCAGCGGAGGCCATTGTGTAGGCTTAGAACACTTATAATTAGAGCGGTCTCACAGCACTCAGGTTACCTGGATGTGCTCTTTAATCTCCACCGTGTACCCAGGCATGCCATTAATGCCCCTCTCATCTTTTTTGTAGGAGTCTGCCTGCCTCTCTACGGTACGCGCCTCCAGCACCACCTCTTCTATCTTACCTGTGAGATTTCAGAAAGATTTCAGGCTTTGGCTTCCAGTCAGGCATTAAGTGCAAGGACACATTATAGAGACAGAATAAAACCAGATGTCATAACAGAATCTTAAGCGTGAGAGGAAATCTTGTCCAGTTAAATGTAAAAAGGGTTCAGCCTCTCTGATAAGGAGCAGTTTTGACACACCTGGGATGCACATCGGTGGAACCTCATCTGTGTAGCGATGGTGTTTGGGGTTCTTGAAAGCAGTGCGGCACACTGCCACCACTGACTGGTGCGAATTGGGACAATGTCGGGTGACCGCCACAATGTCCTCATCCACCTGGTCTACAAACACCTAAGAAAATACCCAAAGACATATGAATAAAGCTTGTGAAAGGTTATTACTTTTTTGCATAATAGGTTTATTTTTGTAAGTTCACCTAAAAATACTGTATTTGTATCTCACCCCTCATGGCATTCCAAACCTGTAAGACCTTCGTTCATATTCAGAGCGCAAATTAAGATATTTTTAAATGAAATCTGAGACCTTGCATAGACAGCAATATTATGTTAAAGGCCCAGAAACAAAGTAAGGACATTGTTAAAATAGTCCATGTGAAATCAGTGATTCAACCTTAATGTTATGAAGCTATGAGAACATGTTTTGTGCACAAATCTCTTCCATGCCACTCTTCAAAACGCATATTCTTTTTTTTAGTGAGTAAGGCTGGTTAAAAAGTGCATTTCTTGAAAGTTCTTACCATTAAAGGGATAGGTCACCCAAAATTGAAAATTCTGACATTCCAAAACAGTATTTACAATTGACGTCAAATCTTTTAAAATTACTTCTAGTTTATAATTTTATACATACTATTTAACATCATATACTTAAATAAAATACATAATATATAAAATGTTAAATACTATCTATAAATATTAAACATTTAATGAGCTAATTAGCTGGTTCCAGTAATGATTTATTTAATTACCCAATTAAACTTGGTTATTTATTATACGTTAGCAAATATTAATTTGTATTTGAATATTATTTATTTCTAATTCTGTTTAGTTCTTATTTTTTGTTTTTAATATAGTTTGAAATATTGGGTTTATTATGAAGCATGCAAATTATGCAGTAATAGTTTTGTTAGTTTAATTAATTGCATTTAATTGAAGCAAGTATTTTTTTTTAATTCAGCACCTTTCATTATTATTAAATAAAATGTAATATTAATGCACTCTTAATTTCAGGCTTTTTAAAGCTTCTATTTAAATTTAAATATTTAAATGCATAAGTAAATATATTACATGTTGTATGAACTTTAAACAAATGGCAACCTTACTTGTGTCACATGCTACATCGCCATCTGCAGGTGTGATGTCTTCACATCTACTTCGACTTATGTGCAAAACAGCTCATAACAGCAATATCATTTTATAAATTTTTTTTTAGTTTACAACCATTCTTTTACCAGTTGCACTTTTTTTCCATTCTTGTTTATATGATTGCCAAGCTTTTAAATGACTAGGATTTTGTCTATCCTCATTTATTCACATGCCCCCCTTTTGACAATGGTGCATTCTTCTGCCAAACCTGCACTGATGCAGACATCACAGTGGACTATTACTATAAATTCAATGTGTCATAACTGTCAATGGGGACCTATAGGAGGAACGCAGACTGCATCTACCTGGTTGAAGCCTTTTGATGCCAGTTCCTGGTGCAGCCTGTTGAGGGCCAGCTTTCCAGCGATGATTCCTGACTGCAGGTTGACCTCATCAGGAGACGAAGGCTTAGCCTGAGGATTCCATTTGCTATAGAAGCGCTCCTCTGATACCACTGAGATCTGAAGGCAGATACAAAAAAAGGAGGACTTCTGAGACGTACTCAGAAAATGAACTCAATCCATGCTTTGTGAGTGTGTGTGAATTTCTCTTGCCTGGTGGGGTACTAACTCATCGTAGCCTCTGGTGCTACCAGTGGCACAGCAGGCCATAGAAACAACAGCAGAGCTGGGCAGTGAATCATAAACAGAGCGGATCTACAACACAGAACATCAAAATATGAACTCAGTCAAGTGGCTATACTAGCCAATTGCAATACGTATTTGAAATGCTAACCTGAATAGGGCACTCATTATCATGTGTGACATCTAGGAACATGGCATGGGCAATACTGGGCACCAGAGGCCTGAGACTTGGCTGAAGGAAAGCCCCTACAGGTTTCCCTCCGTACCGGTACACCAGCCTTCCCTCCTCGTGACTGTCTCCAGCGCTCATCGCCTCTGCAACAGCACAAAGGATGATTGGATGAATTAATGAGTTTAACGTGTTACTAGTTAAAAAAACACACAAAAAAATACCTTATCGGTATTCATTTATTCTTGTCACAGCAAACCTGTATGAATTTCATTTTCCAAAATTCTATATTTATTTTTTACTTATTTATTTATTTATTTTTTTTATCTTTCTGACCCCAAACTTTTGATATGTGATGGTAGTGTTACAATTCAAAATGTAGTTAGATTTCATGTCATACATTAATGAAACAAATCCAATGTCACAAAACAGCCACAATGCAAGACTAGGATTTTTACAAGGCCATACCTCTGATGAGTGAAGAGATTCCTAATCTAGTCACAAAGACATTATCCAGCTCCTCGCTGCCTGTGAAGAGCTCAGCCACCACGTACAGGTCAGGCCTGAGGGTGCGGGCAGCATCCAGCATGAACTGCAGCAAGCAGGGTTAGGGCATAGCCAAGAGGAAACCAAACCACGGTTGTTAGTATGTCACGTGGGGTGTGAAAAATGGGTTAAGAAGGAAGAAAGTCATGCCTCAAATGAAGCCGAAATGAGACAAGAAGTAGAAAACAGGTTTGGATGTTTATATATGAGGGATAGTTCAGAGATGAAATGATGGTTGATGCAGTGCAAAAAGACAGACAAACAGATAAGACATTGTTAGTGTCATGCTAAAAGACTGTCCAATACCTCTGATAAGACTGGTTATTCCCAGCCGGTTAACAAACACATTGTCAATCAGCTCGCTGCCTGTAAATAGCTCGGCTATCACATAGAGATTGGGTCTGACTGACCTGGCTGCTGCCAACATGGCCTGCAGAGCACAACATGAGTGAAGTGAGAGGGGTTACTGGTTTAATAAACAACAACTGTCGACTGATGCTAAAGAATTTTGTTGGGTTATATTTATATTTGTGTCAATAATAAACAGCTGTTACAGGTCTTAAAATATCTATATTTCTGGCATATGGACGTTATTCAGATATAGTCACCTCTGATAAAAGGTCAAGCAATGCAGAGTCTTTCATTCATAAGTGAATGGGTGCCATCAAAATAAGAATATAAAGAATCTTTTTTATTAAAAAAAAAAAAAAAAAAAAAATATATATATATATATATATATATATATATGTTCCACAACGCTATCAATTAATGCTTTTTAAAGTGAAAAGATCCATGTTTGTAAAAAGCTAATTCATAATTTAAGATGCTTGTATTTAGTTTTTTAAATTTTAAGCCGTTGCTTCTGGCTGAAATGTAAGTTCTCTATCTATAATACTGCTTTGAAAAAATTCTCTCATCTAAGTGATGAGCGAAATATGCACAGATCAAGCACAATTAACAAGAATTATAGATTGGTAAACAGGTTTTTAAGAGACTTTATGGACTTTATGGAGTCATGTGGATTACTGTGATGTTTTTATCAGCTGTTTGGACTCTCATTCTGACGGCACCCATTTACTGCACAGGATCCAATGGTGACTAAGGGATGTAATGCTAAATTTCTCTAAACCTGTTCTAATGAAGAAACAAACTCATCGATGTAAAACAAGTCTTGACTTCTTTTTAACTTGTAGTTTCGTGCACTTGAGCACAAAACTTATCATGTTAAATTAAAATGTAACACCATCTGAGTGTATAACTAATACCAACACAACTTTATTCTTATTAAATCTTTTATAACAAACAAAATAAAAACATTGGACATAGCATGACTCTTGTACCATCACTGGTTTTATCAATAAGCAAAGTATGGAGACTAAGCCACACTATTTTTTTTGCGTAAAGTATAGCCAATGATGGAGCAATGGTTGGATGGGGAACAATCATTATCCAAAATGTACTAATCAAAAGAGTAAATAACGTTCTTGTCATATAAAAGTGTGTAAAGAAAAAAAAAAATCAATCCTTTCTGCCCCCCATGTCTAATATATTTATCTTTACACATAGTTCATCTCAAACACGTTATTCATCTGTGATCCAGCCAAACTTAATAATCCATCTTTTGACATTTCCACAGTACCTCAGCCACATGCAGTGGAGTTGAATGGCAGTTGTCCAGACGCACTCCCACAAAGTGCTTGGCCGTAATCTCTGTATATTTCTGCATGTGGGCCCACAGGTAGGGGCAGTCCTCGGGCCCGTTGCCATACCGCAGTTTAACGCTGTCACCCCAGCAGATCAGCTCCCTCCGGATGTAGACGTTGGACCCTAACCAAGATAAAGCAACTTTGATTCACCTTACTGCCAAAAGGCTTGGCAAGTGTTGCCAATGATTGGGGTTAATTAAGTGTGTTGATAGCGCCACCTTGTGTTAACAATCAGAATGATTCTATGAGAGCAGAATCACTGTTCTCATAGAAATCCAGTGTCAAATCTGTGGATTTCTGAGCAGTGGATTTACATATGGTTGAAAAGTCCAATCTTTATTACTGTAGCTGAAAAAGTTTGGGGTTGGTAATATTTTTAATGTTTTTAAAATATCTCTTATGCTAACCATGATTGCATTTATTTGAGCAAAAAACACGAAAAACACCAAAATGCTGAAATATCACAACAAACTAACTGTAGTATATCTTAATATATTTTAGAAATAATTTGTCATTTTGATAATTTCAATTCCATCCTTGCTGAAGAAAACACAAATTTAATTAAACACAGTTTCACATTCAGAAAATAGTTTTTGGCAGCTACTGAAAGAATGGTATTTTCTATGTGTTTTTATGTGGGTCAGAAAGGAAAAATGTTAAACCTGGCTCTGCGAAGTTCCTCAATGGATCGTCCCCCATGACCCAGCCATTATGGGCCAGGAAGTGACATGACTTTTCAGGTTGATTTATCAACTCCAAATCCTGCTCCAAAGTTGCTTCCTCAAATGGGAAAGTGAAATATCTGCATACAAACAAAACGGTGTTACATATCACAGCAAACAAACTTGATTACGCAAGAGACCGAAGGAATTAATTATGCTACCTAGTAACCAGGGGATGTTTCCTGGTGACGGGGCCCAACTTGGGTCCGTGGTCCGCCAGTCTTTCATAGCTTACAGTTCCAGCAATGCAGTTAGTAGCCTGAAGATAAAGAAAGGACATCACTGCACTGGATTCCAAAGAAATTAGAGGTAAATGTATATATATAAAAAAAAGAGACTCACCTGCTCCTGATGGTGCTTAATTTCATGAAACTGTTCACCATTGAGTTCCTCCAATCTTCTTCTCAACCAGTTACAACAATCTTCAATGGCACCAGGACTGCTCCTACAACGGCATACATCAACGTATAATTCAACATCATAAAATCAATAAGCAGACTACAGTGAACATGTGCTCAAACATGCAGCAGCATACTGACCCACGGGGCACAAAGTTTTCGAGAGCAGAGTTCATGTCCACGGTGTTCCCAAAACGTCTGAACTGAGGGTCCTGAATGATCTTCAGTTGCTGTTTGCCCTCGGTCTTGCTCAGATCAGGTTTGGCTCCTGTACAGACAATTTTAAATAAAACAACTAAACACATGACAGCTTTTATTTTTTATAACGCAAGTGTCTGGGAACCTTCCAGGAACTCACCACTCTGGAGTAAAGTTCTGAACTGCTCCACCGTCGGTTCCACTTTGACTTGGAAGAACTCCCACAGTTTAATCATAGGAAACACGTCCTGCCAGAGAACTCCACGAATGGCCTAGTGAAAACACATTACAGTTTGTTCTGAAGGAAATAGGAACGGCTTATACTGTTTTAATGCTTCCACAGATAGTGATTGGCTCACATGGAGGTGTTCGTGGTTCTGGATTAGGGCTGGAAGACCCTTGTCTTTGTATTTGCCATCAGCTATATCACAGGTGACATGCCACAGGGCTCTATCCAGCACCCAGGCCGGTTTCAGATGGGGAGAGTTCACCAGGTTATAACCACACTCAGGATGTTTCTTAATCCATTTGCTGTTTGCAGCTGAGAAAGACAGGAAAACACAGCGGTTGTCATGACATTGTCAACCAAATATGTACAGTAATAAGTAAAACAAAAAAGAAGAATCAGACAAATAAGTGACTGAATTAGTGATCAAAAAAAGTCTGCATCCTTCTTGAATTGTCCTATTTTAAAGCAATATTATTATTATAATATATTTATTATTAATACCACAATTTAAAACCTTGAGATATTTTTTTTAAGAAATGAACACTTATTTAGCAAGGATGCATAAAGACATTTTCTAAGACAAGATTTCTATTTCAAATAAATGCTGTTTTTTAGAACTTTCCATTTTTCAAAAAGCCCTGATATAATATATCACAGCCTACACAAAAATATTAGGCATGAGTCGAGACGACTGTTTTCACCATTAAGTATATTTATTTAATGTAGCAATATTTATATAATGTGGTCTCCGATTTGTGGACTTTTTTATACACACACCCACCCGATCTGTATAAATGCACACACAGTACACAGCACTGGACTTCCCCATGTTTAAATGGGTGGCATTTGCGCACAGCTTCAGATAAGGTATCACACACTCCTTGACCTTTAACTCTGCTGAGCTCTGGTAGAAGCACTGAACTATGAACTTTGCTTTCTATTAAGCCTGATTCTCTAACAGATCCATGAACAGAGTACCTCAAAAAACAAGTTAAATAATTAAAGGGAAAAGAAACTTGGGAGGATCTTACAGTGACACCCGAAGTGATGCCTAACAGTGACTGAAGAAAGGGCATCTGAATGAAAATTTGAAATGTTTCTCTTTAGTATTCTGTTCACATAGCAGGACTCACTAGCAGCCTTACGTAACAGCTGATCTGCAGCATGGAACTATATCAGACAGGCCAAATGTTTCCCTGACAGCTCCTGTTCTCTGTAAATAAACTATTTTTAGAATTTGAGTCAATGCAAAGGCTTTTGATGAGGCCTTACAGGAGATTACAGTCAGTTTGGAACTGTGGCCTTTTCCATTGAAATAAGAGAACCAACTGTAGCTGGACCCTGCAGACAGATAGTTGACATGCAATACTTCTGGGAAACCCTGTGGGTGCGACAAGTTATAGAGAATCTAACAGCGCCAATCGACAAAAAGTTGTGCGTGAACTACCAAAATGCACAAAAGCAATGTAGAAAAATGTATAAGATGTCTAGAATAGATAAAAGAAAATGAAAATACACACCAGTGTGATTGTAAACCACATCCGTGATGCAAAGCATATTCCACTCATTCTTCATTTTCTCCAATAGGTTGCCAACATCCGTCCAGGTGTAAGTTTGTCCAGGAGGGGAGAAGTCTGGGTTGAGCTCCAGCTGATCAGCCAGAGAGTAACAAGAGCGAGACTCACCCAACGTCTGCAGTGGCGTGAAGTGAATCATATTATAGCCTAAAAAGTTGCATATGAAAGATAAATAAGTTAATTTAAAACCGATTACTACCAATGTACTAATGCAATAAAACCACATGTATGCAATACGTAGAAAAGATTGACAGACAGAAGTAACTTAGCAATATTACTTCATAATTGAATCTATGAAGACATGAGTCATGTAAAACTTTATAGAATTATAATCTTTCAAAGATTTCAACTATTTGTTATTTTCTTTCCATGGTTATTTGTTGGTTATTGATTAGTGCATATAATCAAACAGACTGCAAAGATGGAGAGAAGAAAAGTTCAAATGCAGTTAAAGTCAAAATTTTGGTAAACAATTGGGTAAAAGTGTAACTAATATAATAGCACCGGCTGTTTAATTCTTACCTGCTTCTTTGGCAACTCTGAGTCTGTCCAGCCACTCATCCAGGGGCCCGAGGCATTTGGACAGGTATGTCTGGATACTGATGCAGTCTAAGGGCAAGATGTGATTGTCCTCCCCTACCCGGAGCACTGGGTCCACCACAATATACCCACCGCCAGACTTCTCCTTATCTCTGAAGAGCAAAAATAAATTAGATGTCGTCCAGTTTTAACACAATATAGATGTCGAACTGACAAAAACTTTTTCATATAAAATGGTAAACATCAAACTGACCCATGGCCAAAGTAATACTGGTATGACCCAGAAATCTTGAGTTCAAGGGTGCAGAACTTGTCTGAATCATCCTCTCTGCCAGTCGGGTTAATCCAGTCTAAGACACGGAACTTGCGGTGCTCAAATCGCTCCCCTTCTGCAGGGTAGTTGGTATGAACGTGCACTTGTTTCCCCTGAAGAGTGGGGCCCAGACGAAACTGGAGCTCAAACCCTGAGCAGAAACCAAACAAAGCATTGCAACTCATATTTTGCCATTTTTTGTTGCACAATAAATAAATAATAATAAATCACTTACTATAAATATTGGTGGCCCAAAACTGTTAATGACATACACTCACCAGCCATTTTATTAGGTGCATCTGTTCAACTGATCAATAATGCAAATATCTAATCAGCCAATCACATCGCCGCAACTTACACATGGTCAAGACAATCTAAAGATCAAACTAAGTATCAGAATGAGGAAGGAAGGCATTTTAAAAGACTTTGAACATTGCATGGTTCAAGTGTCGATTTCTGCTACAACATTCAAATGCAGGGCTCAGAATTTGACATAACCAACATGGATCCATCCTGCCTTACATCAATGGTTCAGGCTAGTGATGGTGGTGTAATGGTGTGGGGGATAGTTTCTTGGCACACTTTGGACCCCTTAGTACCAACTGAACACTGTTTAAACACCACAGCCTACCTGAGTATTACTGCTTACTATATCCATCCCTTTTTGACCACAGTGGCTACTTCTAGATTACATTCCTTGTCATAAAGCTCAAATCACCTCAAGCTGTTACTTTGAACATGATAGTGTTTACTGTACTCAAATAGCCTACACACACACTAGATCCCAATCCAATAGAGCATCTTTGGGATGTGGTGCAACAGGAGATTTACATCATAAATCTGAAGCTGATAAAAAAAAATCATGTCAATACGGGCTAAAATCTGAGGAATGTCTCCAGCACCTTGTTGAATCTATGTCAGAAAGAACCCTGTACTAGAAAGGTGTACCTAATAAAGCGGCCAGTGAGTAGGCTATACGTATTTATATTAAACCATTTCATAACAACCAGTAAATATTTCCATCACATGTCTGCATGGCACAAGTGATATTTTGGCATAAATGGTAATACAGTAATGGTATCAGATGATAATTTGCACTTTATGAATTCCAGATTATTTACAATCATAGTAGTCTTAAAAATGCATTTGTATGCCCCGCAAAAAAACGACAAAGACAATCAGTTTTCATTTAAAAAGTACGTTTTGCTTATTAT
>JAUMHQ010000046.1:1730028-1751876 GCA_032361165.1 Enteromius paludinosus | reverse complement strand
GTTATCAGGAAGGCTGTTCCATAGTTTGGGAGCCAAATGTGAAAAAGCTCTACCTCCTTTAGTGGACTTTGCTATCCATGGTACTACCAACAGTCCAGAGTTTTTCGATCATAGGGATCGTTTTATTAAAATATTAATAAAACATTGGAGCTGTGTTGAGTTTCAATCCAAATGCTAGCCTATAAAACGAACAAAAATCCAAAGCTGTTTATTTAATATAGTTTAGTTTCATTTTAATTGTATTTCTTGCTTTCTTTCTTGCAGGGATTTAATGTGCACAGCAATGTCTCTTCACTCAAAACCCCATTAGCTATACAGCCTACTTCAGAGTTGCTTTCTGAGTAGAGAAAAACAGTGTCACAAATCATTTTGTCGTGAGGCGACTCACAAGCTGCAGTCAAGTGTCAGACATTCCTACATGTATGCTTTTGTTTATTCACACTAGCCGCAGAAAATGAGACCCACAGCAGGACGAGACATTCCTTCTGCTGGATCTAATGAAGAGAATGAAGAATGCTGAGGTCTTCATGAACTTCTCAGCTCGAATGGTTATCTTTTAGGATGCTATCCTTTAACAGTCAATTTTATTCATTAAAACTAACAAAAAAATGGCCAATTCACCAAAAAGAGTAAAAATTGTAGGCCTAATATTAAAGAACATGCACTTTTGTGTTCAGAACAGACACTGCGAATGTAAAACAATGTGATACAAGCCTCCCTGCAGTAACATCTGTTACAGTTTCTGCTCAAATGACACATGCTTTTAGATATTTAGGGTGTGTGAGGTGGGGCATTCACAGACTTGTGCCCTCCTGACAGCTGAGGTCAGCCAGTGCTTTTACAGAGACCTCCGGAAAAAAAACAGCAGTGGTCATCAGACCGCAAGCCTGCTTCATTGCATATTGATAACAAATGTTACCATTGTTTAAGTTTAAGATAGAGACATTGATTGGCATATTAATACAATTATAATATGCTCATAATTATAATAATATATCATTACTGTAATATTAAATTAATTAATATTTGATGGATTAATAAATATTTATAAAGTATAATGAACGTGAATTTGTTCTAATAAAAAATTCACTGTTCAGATCAGTCATGGCCTATTATTTACTGATGCTCAGAGATGAGACCTCTTGTTCTATCACTTTTAATCCTCTAAATTTCTACAGGCCTATTATTCATTTTTGTCCTTGTGACAGAATAGACCTTTACATCTGATATATCTGTGGCATCCAGAAGGCACTTAACCCACTTTTCTGTCCTAATCCAATAAGGCTGTCACTCTTCCCACAGGGTATTGATCAGACAAGTGGAGTGTATTAGTGTGTGTTCAAAGGTGACATGATCCTTATACTCAGTTCAAGCTCTTACGGACTGTATTTCACTGTGTGTAAGTGTGTGTGTGTCTGGTATTACAAAATTTTGCCCTTATGGGGACATATTTTGGTCCACATGAGGGAACCTTTAAATGCCAGAATGAAGTTTTAGCAATCTAAAAAAAGCTGAAAGTTTTGTGTGAGGGGTAGGGTAAGAGGATAGAAAAGACAGTTTGTACACTATAAAACCTTTAAACCTTTGAAATGTCCCCATAAAATGCAAGCGTGTGTTTAAAATGTAAATGTATAAACTATATTTGATTATATCTGTTCAACCTGTACCATTTACGTTCTGTGCACTTTGTAATATTGCTGTATTTCGAATACGCCATTTATGATAAGCAGAGTCTCATATTTTCCCACAAGTTGTCATTTGTAACTCATAAATCTGTGGGTGCCACATGTTACACAGCAGAAAGGCATTTGAAGGGTTCATGTGAGACAACCGAGGTCTGGTCATCCCCATAAAAATGGACATTTGATTTTCAAGCTCTGTTGTCAAGTCATGCAAGATTACTTCAGTGAGACCTTCCTTCTCAAGAACATTTGGTGATGTAGCACTTCAGTTTAATATAGTTTAAGTGGATAAGATAAACCTTTTTTTTGTCCTTTGTCACAGAACCTGACACAGGGCAGTGTAAGTAAAAAAAAATCTGATTATTTTGAAGTGTTACCCTCGTTCTAATAGCAGATTAAAAAAGGCAAACCTAAAAGCTGCTGTTCATTGTTGTTGTTTTTTTTGTGTGTGGCTATGAAGACCCCATTCTAGCTTTCTAGCAGCCTGTCACTAGTCACTCAGTGACCCGGTCATCCACAGACTGACTTTGATACATTAACTTTGGCACTGTCACGAATGAGGATTTGTGCAGGTTCAAATGCAAAAACTGTTTTATTACACACAGAGTCATGGTAAGCAGGATCGAACACCGGTAAACAGGAATAGTGAAGGCAGAGACAGTAGAATAAACCATTAGGCATAGCGTGGGTCAACATACCAGTAATCAGAGTCCATGGGGCGAGACAAAGCCAAGATCCAATTGAGAGCAGAGGTCTGCAACGAATAAATCCAATGACAAGGTAAACTAGAGACAAGAACACGAATGACAAACGCAAACAAGGTTGACAGTACAATGAACCATGCGTGAACGCGCACAGCCGGGGCTTTTATGCAACGGGAAATCAGGGGAACAAACAAGGTGGGTGGAGACAACAGTTTAATAACAAAAGTCCGGGAAGAGCAACAGAGACAAACACTCTAAAGGAGTCATGGAGCTGGAGTGCCATCTGAAGTCTCTTGCTGGCAACTCCAGCTGGGCGTTACAGGCACTACTTAAGAGACAAATGTGTGTTTCAATTTTAAACTCCTAATTTGCCACTTATTAATTTAGTAGTATTAATAGTTAGTAAGGTAGCTGCTGAATTTAGATTAGGGCTGTAGAATATGGTCCTGCAGAATATGTGCTTTATTTAATGTGCAGAATATGTGCTATTTAGTTTGTTTCTGGACTACATTTTAGCAGTCGAAATTAAATGTTATTAATCAAAAAGCATGCCTAAATTCATTTATATCATGAAATTTTAACAATTTAACCACGGTTTATTAAAAGTTTACCAACAATTTACGTGTTAAGGTTCCTATTAGTTTTTTTCTTTTTTTCCCCCCAACCTTATCTTTTATTGTTAACAGATTCTGTGCATGTCTAATTATTAGAAAGCATAAAAACAAGTTTAATTTATTCTTACAATATCCTTAGAACTTTTCCCTCAGAAATTCTATGTTGTGTATTTAAATTTTTTAGGCATATAAAGTCATCTTTTAGTTAATGAAGATTTGATTTTTTTTTTTTTGGAAAATAAAGGGGATTTAACATTACAGTTAAAACATTGAAAAAAATACTGTATGATTATTTCTTAAAAATCCAGTTTTAATCATTTTTGTCTATTAAGTATAACTGTTGCTGCTCGCCTGGAAAAAATAGCAGTGTTAATGGATAGACACTTCTGTGTTTGATTCTTTGACTGGAGTCAATCCATGGTTGCCCGCTATGATACCAGACATTAAGTAAAGTTGGGAAAGGCTAGCTTTCATATGATCCTTCGAGCCGGAAAATAGCAATCAAAGCATCATGGATACTGCAGCTAGCAACCCATCAGAAGCTACAGTTCGACCCAAAAGAAATAATAAACTGCCTTCTTATCTGGACCAATATGAGGTTGGCTACCTGCCTTCTGTGGATCCTCCTCTAAACGCTCCTTCACGCTGTAAAAACCAACACAAGAGCCAATCAAGGAGAACATCCCATCGCAAAACCAGCTCTCATTCCAGATCCAGTGGTCGCTTCAGTGTTTCAGGAGCTCATGCTGCAACCGCACTCACAAGCAGGCATGCAGCTATAGTGGAGAAAAGAATTCAGCAACGGCAGTATGATAACCTGCGCCAGCAGATAGAGGAGGACACGCTGGCAGAAATCGAGTATCAAAGACTGCAAACCCAAGTTTAAGAGGCTCAACATGTTCAGGAAGAGGCTATTATGGCAAAGGAAGCTTTAGCTAACCAATTAGAAAGACAGTGCAAGCTAAAAAAAGGCAGAAATTGACCTAGAGGTAGCTAGATGGTATCCACCGGTATGCCACCCCGCTGCTAAGACGTACTCCCCTTACTTTGCTCAATGCAGGTGTGGATGCTGTGCTTTCCAATATCAGAAACACAGAGAGAAAACTGGCCAAGAATCCTGGGCAAGCACAAGTTTATTGCTCTGAGATTCAAAAGCTTGAATCAGCCGGCTATGTTGCTAAGATAACACCAGAGGAGGCAGCCAAGTCAATAGAGTTATGGTTCATTCCGCACCACATGGTACATCATAATGGAAAGGATCGAATAGTCTTCCATTGTTCCTTCCAGTACCACGATCAGAGCTTGAATGAACAGCTTCTGCCTGGACTAACTCTTGGGCCATCTCTGTTGGATGTGTTACTGAGATTCCGGGAACATGCAGTGGCAGTGAGTGGGGACATAAAAGGCATGTTACACCAAGTTCGACTGTTACCTGGAGACAAGTCAGTGCTGGGATTCATCTGGAGGAACATGATCAGGGAAACTGACCCAAACATCTACGAGTGGCAGGTACTTCCATTTGGTCTAACTTTTAGCCCATGCTGTGCCATTTACGCTCTTCAGCGTGATGCTTAAGAACACAGAGACACCATGGCCGGCATAGCTGACATTGTGGAGAACTCGTTCTACGTGGACAACTGCCTCTATAGTACCCCCGATCAAGGTGAGGCCAAGGCCATAAATGTTACAGGGTGGCTTTGAGATTTGGCCGTGGGCATCCAATGAGCCATCCATTCTCCGGCATCTTCCATCAGAAGCCAGATCGACTAGTAGTGAGTACTCCTTATCTCAGAGTGGCTCAGACCTACAAGAACTCACTCTCGGCCTACAATGGAATTGCCTCGATGACACCCTTGGGTATAGAAACCGCTTGGCAGAACCTGTTCAGCCCACCATGTGGAACCTGTATAAGACTTTGGCAACCCAATACGACCCCTTAGGTTTCATTGTACCCTTCACCACAGTTGTTTCCAGCTCAGTGCCACCAGACCTCAGCCAATCCAGAACCTGTAAAGAGTTACTCCAGGCAACTGGAGTCTGGTGATGGGGCGGCCAACACTGACAACTCTTCTGACGCCTCAAGTTTCATTCATACCGAGAAGCTTCTCTTAGCACAGGCGCAGCTTGATTAATTCCCAGAGGAATTCCATGCTTTGAAAGCAGGCCAGCCCATCCCGACAGACAGTAGATTGAGCTCTCTTGCCCCAGAATATGACATAGACACTGGTCTTATTAGAGTAGGGGGATGGCTTCGTCGAATTGAAACCATGCCTTCCGATGTCATCCACCCTATTGTCTTAGACCCTCAACATCAGGTCACAAAGTTACTCATTCAGGATATAGATAATCAATTCAATCATCCTGGAGCAGAGCGAGTGCTAGCAGAGGTACGGCGACGTTACTGGGTGCTTAGAGGCCATGAAGCTGGCACCAACATGTCTGTCAGGATTGCCAATTCTGGCGTGCTAGGCCACAGAACCCACAGATGGCTGACCTTCTACCCTGCAGACTGCGTCTGTTCAAGCCACTATTCTTCTCCACAGGCGTAGACTGCTTTGGACCCTTTCATGTAAAGATCGGTCGGCGTCAAGAGAAGAGATGGGGGATCTTTTATAAGTGCATGACAACCAGATGTTTACATCTTGATCTCCTTGAACACTTGGACACCGATGCTTTCCTCCTGTCTTTAAGACGCTTCATAGCCCCCAGAGAGAAGCCATTTGAAATACTGTGTGACAATGGCACAAACTTTACTGGAGGTGACCATGTGCTAAGATACTCCTTTAGGCAGATGGCTCCTGAACTTCAGAAACAACTGGCTACACAGCAGATACAGTTTTGCTTTAACCCGTCGAGTGCCGCTCACTTCGGGGGCACATGGGAGCAAGAGGTGAGGTGAGTTAAGACTGCTTTGCGAGTCATTCTACCTGAACAATCCATACCTAAATCTGTGCTTCAAACATTACACGTGAAAGTTGAAGGTATACTTAATTCTAAGCCACTTGGCTATGTCTCATCGGATGTTGCAGATCTAGTCCCTGTGACCCCGAACATGTTACTCATGGGACGTTGTGATGCTTCCTTACCACAAGTCCTTTACGACTCAAATGAGCTTTTGGGAAAACGCAGTAGCTATGGATGAAAGCAGTCCAGAACATAGCCAGGTATTGGCTGACCAGTTCTGGACTACTTTCATCCGTAGCAACTTACCAGAACTACAGGACAGACAGAAATGGTAAAGGTAAAGCGGTGGCAGTAGGTCAAGTGGAACTCCTAATTGATCACCACCTCCTACGAGCACTGTGGCCGTGACAGAGATCTATTCAGGGACAGATGGAAGGGTTTGGACAGCAAAGGTCAAAGTAAAAGACAAAATGTACCTGCGTCCAGTTGTGAAACTGATTCCACTTCCTCAACTGAGTGATGAGGATAAAGATTCTTTGGACGGCCTTTCATATATAGGGAATACAATTATCCTGACAGATAATTGGGGGCGGCTATGTCAGAAATTCCGTAAAGTTGGGAAAAGCTAGCTTTCATACGCAATGTCAAGTTAAGCCGAACTTTTATTTTGATGGGTTGCTGTCAAATCCTTTACAGTTCTGTGTGTAAGTTACATGATATGAGGATAGATTTACTAAATTGAAACGGTCAAATGCTCATGAAGTAACTCACGGAGCAGTTCTGGAGATGTTATTTATTAAGTCCTCATTTAGGGAGACGCAGACGTTAACATCACCGGAGGCTCCGTAAACAAAACCGGGCATCTGCACTATTCATTAACACAAAGACAGGCAGAATTCATATTTCTGTGGCTTAATATTAACAAATACAAGTGGGAACGGAAGTGTGCTCACTGGTGTGTGCAAGCATGTTTGTGTGTATGTCCGCTTTGGGATGGAATGTATGTAACATGCATTTAATGCTTGTAAATGAGATAAAAAAAAGGCTATTTAGTTTGTAGGTATAGGTATAGATCAGTTCTATAAAAATGGTAACTTTAAATGACTTCTGTTGTGATCTGATAAAATAAAATAAATAAAATGATCTTCTGGGGGGGCTGACGCTGCTACATTGGGAAAAGCTACATTGAACAACTATCTTGCTACTATTTATATGCAGTGAATTATGAATTTGTTGAGGGAAAAAAATTGTTAATGGTTTGTTAATGGAAATAGAAATTGAAATAGAAATAATAGAAAGTGGACCTTAAAATAAAGTGTGACCTAACAATAAAAATTATTTTTAAAGCTCAGAAAAATGTGTCCAAGTTGAAAATATTTCATGAATGTGCTTTATTCAAAGTTCCAGTAGATGGCACTGCTCTGCATCAGATGCTCAAACCAGTTGGATTGTTTAAGAGGTAAAGCAAAATCATCAGCATCTCTACTATACAGTACAGAGGCATAAATCGACAACACTGACAGTTTTGTTGTCCACAGCACTCTGATGACTCAGTTCAGCAATAGCATCATGGAAATAAAATGTCCCACATACTGATAGTGAGTTGACCTTGCAAAATTTAATAGAGCAGCTTGTAGTTTTGAATCACTGCTTCACTCAACTGATATATCAAGAGCTACTCTTATTATGGCATGGATACAGGAAAACAATCACGACTACAATACAATCATGTCATGGCACCTTTAACAAAAAGGTCCTAACCTTGCCATTCAGACTGTCCAGACTCATTTGAGCTTAAAAATAACAATGGATTTGCTTTAACACCGGAACAGACGGGTTTAATATGCTAATGCCTCTGATGTAGCCTTAATCACACACTCCAGTTTGCTTTAACAATGGTTTTGTGGCAGCGCCAAATAACACTTCAGTGTTCTTTGATACGGGTTGTGATAATAACACACCTACGCCTGCCTACCTTCACATATGCCCGCTTATACACACATCAAAAACATGCCTGATATCAGCACAAACAATAAATGCCAAAAAGTGCATGCTAATTTTGTATGTATGAATGCATAATTAATCGATTTCCTCATAATTAAAAGGTATACTGTACATATTAAAAGATTAATCTGCAATATGCATGGATGTGGCTGTATTTGGGCTGTGCTGTGTCAAGCTGAGTCGTCTATTGCGGTGAATGACGCTCTAGTTGCTTCAGTGGCATGGTTGCTATGGTGAATTTTCACATGGGCAACGGTGGATTGCATGTTCTCTAGTGCCCTCCACAGTATGTCATGCAGCTAACTATAAAAATGCTTAAAAAAAAAAAAAGAAACAGACTTTTATGCCTCTCTCTGTAAACATGAGTCCAGCGATTTGTTTTTCTCTGCTCATGAATCTCAATTCTAAAGACAGAATGAACATTATTCATAATCACACAAGATTAGAGAGATGTAATTGCAAATGGAAATGTAATTGATTTATTTTTATGGATATTGTATAGATGTTATAGTGTGTCACACTAATTGGTAAGTATGGGGTATATTGATTGAAAACCAGCATGCAGTGACCTGTGAAATGTCACATCTGTAAAGTTGCATTTATAGTATCCTTACTCACATACTTCTAGAGTCTTGTCTGTTAAATTGTGTCGTATTTGTTCAGATTTCCATCAAGAAACTGTCAAACCAGAAACCCATTTGAGAGTCATTTATAAAAAACACATTGATAAAGTGATGTAGTCATGTTGCATACAGTACATATTGTTTAAACTGTGTATTGCATTTCAAGCCTGGTCTATATAACATTAATGAAGGCTATATTAATGTATTTACTGTACACGGATTGCATTAAAATAGTCCTTATTTATTACAGTCAATACTGTTTTATTAATATTCTTATTATTATATTTAAATCTCTTATGCTGACCAAGGATGCAATTGTTTGATAAAAATAGTACAATTGTAATATATACAGTACTATGCAAAAGTTTTTGGCCACTAGTATTTTTACCAATAAAAATGGTTTTAAGTGGGTTATTTCTATCTTTTGCGGTTACGTGTCAGTTAGAAATATCAGTTTACATTTCCAAACCTTATTTTTGTTATTAATTGTAATAATGCAGTGAGATTATTGTCTTCTGGATTTAGTCTGTCTCAGTTTGTTCTGTTACTTCATGTCATTCCAGACAGACTGGATGATGATCAGATCAGATCTCTGTGGAGCACTGGCTGTTGTCAGACTCCTTGTGCAGACAATAATCTCACTGCGTTTTAATGTAAACTGATATTTCCAACTTAAAACCATTTTTTTTGTTGGTGAAAATACTAGTGGCCTAAGACTTTTACACAATACTGTATATATATATATTTGCAATTTAAAGAACTGTTTTCTATTCGAATATAGTTCAGATGCAATTTATTCCTATGATGACAAAGCTACATTTTCAGCAGCCATTACTTCAGTCTTCAGTGTCACATGATCCTTCAGAAATAATTCAAATATGCTGATTTCTGCTGGTATTCGGCAGCAGTTCAGGCCGCTGCATGCCTGCATACAACCGCGGTGTTGCAGGTGTATCAGGCCGACCTGCTCAGCAGTTGGACAAGGGCGAGAAGGTGAGCTCGAAGGATATCAGGGAGCTCCGGAGGGCCGCTGACCTCTCTCCGGAGTAACCCGGGCCGAGTACAGGCTCCTCATCCCGGGAGACGCAGAAACAGAGCACCGCCAATCGTGCTCCTCCACAGAGAAAGAGGAGGGGTTGGCGTCGTTCTGTTGAGAGGTCCTCTAAGCCGAATCAGGACTTGAGGGTGATGCTTCAGGCTAAGAGGACTTCTCGGAAGAAGCCCTGAGGTTCATGCTTCAGGGCTCCAGAGGGCAGCCCCCCAGCGAAGACGGCGAGTTATACCGCATCACACGTTGCCTGTCAGTCTCCAGGGCCCTCAGGAGGCTTTTTCACTAACCCTGCCAATGTTACAGGGCGTGGATGTCTCCAGCGAGCGCCAACCTCAGCATCAGCCCTAAATAGACAACATCAGAAGGAGGCTGAGGGACATAACAGCAGGGGCTCGCAAAGAACAAGCCGCAGTGCCATCTGCGGGTTGGTGCGTGTCGTTATACTCAGCTAGTTCTCCTCTCTCAACCAGAGGCCAGCCTCGAGAGGTTGGGGGGCTGAGGCCCATCTTAGATCTCAGGCCCCTGAACCGCTCAGTCATGAAACTGAAGTTCAGGATGCTCACTGTCAAGCAGGTCGTCTCACAAATCAAGCCCGAGGACTGGTTTGTCACGATAGATCTAAGAGACGCATACTTTAATATGTCCATCCATCCTTCCCACAGGAGATTTCTGAGGTTTGCTTTCGGGGGCAAAGCATTCTAATATCGAGTTCTCCCCTTTGGCCTATCCCTCTCACCCCGCACGTTTACAAAATGTGTGGATGCAGCCCTGGTGCCTCTGAGACTCCAGGGCATTCGCATCCTCAACTATATAGACAACTGGCTGATTCTAGCACAGTCAGCGGAGGTGGCAAGAAGACATCGAGATGTAGTTATTGCCCACATGCAACGTCTGGGGCTGAGATTGAATGCCAAGAAGAGTGTGCTTTCTCCAGTACAGAGAACCATGTATCTTGGTGTGGTGTAGGATTCGGCCACAATGCAGGCTTGCATGACACCTGCGCGTATTGAGTCGATCCGCACTGCAGTCTCAGTAGTGAGAGAAGGTCGGTCACTCACTGTCAAGCAGTTTCAGAAACTGCTGCACATGAGACCCCTACAGTGGTGGCTTGGGAACAGGGGTATTTCCTTGAGAGGGAATCCCTTCTGCATGATCAAAAGTGTCACGCCGAGCTATACGTGCTTTAGACATGTGGAGGGAATCCGGGTTCCTACAATGCTAGCGACAGACGCATCCCTCACCGGTTGGGGAGCGGGCATGAGTGGCATGAGAGGTGGACGTCTTTGCAGCGAAGGAGAATGCACAATGTCCCCTCTGCTGCTCTCTAGCTCACCCAGCTCCACTGGGGCTGGATGCCATGGTACAGACGTGGCCGAGGCTTTGTCTGTATGCTTTTCCCCAGATCGCTCTGCTCCCAGGAGTTCTGGAAAGAGTGCGCCGGGGCGCGGTCAGTCTACTACTTGTAGCGCTGTTCTAGCTGGGCCGAGTATTGTTCTTGGACATGACGTCACTCCTAGACGGCTCCCCATGGGAGATTCCAGTCAGGAGGGACCTCCTCTCACAGGCAGGGGGTGCTATAGTGCACCCTCGCCCAGAGTTGTGGAAGCTGTGGGTATGGCCTCTGAGGGGGCGCAACTCGTAGCTTCAGGTCTCACAACTGAGGTTGTGGAGACCATCTTCCAGTTCAGAGCTCCATCTACGAGGAAATCGTTTGCCCTGAAGTGGAAATTTTTCACTTCTTGTTGTAGAGAACACCAGCAGGATCCAGTTAACTGCCCGGTTGGTACAGTGCTGGAATTCTTGCACTGGGGTCACCCACTCCACTCTGAAGGTTTATATGGCGGCAGTATCGGCTTACCACGCCTCAGTGGGTGGACATACAGTGGGTAGAGACCCCCTGGTTATACGTTTCCTCCGAGGTGTACTGAGGTTAAGGCCTCCAGCATGCTCTAAAGTCCCAACGCGGGACCTGACTGGTGTTACAGGCCCTCTGTGGGCCACTTTTTGAGCCTATTGAGGAAATCTCTGATCAGATTCTCACAATCAAGACTACGATCCTTCCACTATGCTCTCTGAGGAGAGTGGGTGACCTTCAAGCTCTCTCGGTGGCTCCTTTCCACCTCGAGTTTGCCCCTGGTATGACAAAGGCATTTCTATACCCTCGAACGTATAGTCATAAGGCCCCTACACTTACACCACAGCCAGTCGTGTTGCAGGCCTTTAACCCGCCTTCTTTTACAGAGCAAGGCCAACAGGAGCGGAATTGCATGTGTCCAGTGCGAGCACAGGACGGCTCTGTGGCGCAGATCCGAGCAGCTGTTTGTCTGTTTTGGTCCACCAAAAAGAGGTTGTCCAGCGACCAAATAGACCTTGAGGTGGATAGTAGATGCGATAAATCTGTCATTCGATTCAGAAC
Source organism: Enteromius paludinosus (assembly GCA_032361165.1). Lineage (NCBI taxonomy): Eukaryota > Metazoa > Chordata > Actinopteri > Cypriniformes > Cyprinidae > Enteromius > Enteromius paludinosus. The sequence continues at coordinate 1,739,878 of JAUMHQ010000046.1, read as the reverse complement.
AACAGGTTGTTCTACAAAATCGGCATCTTCATCTGATACAGGCTGAAACATATAAGGTTGAATGCCTAATCCCTCCATTGTTCATGCTGGACAGTATAAATCTGTTTGTGCTACTGAAAGGAGCAACGCTGAGAAACAGCCAATCAGAGCAGACCTCCTCATTACTATTCATGAACCTTCCAAATAAGGCAAAAACAGACTGTTTCATTCTAGGGTCAAATTCTAGGGTTGAAAATGGACCTGTAAAACCGTTTCTGGGCATTTTTTTACCCTTACCTAAGCTACATACCTTCTATGTACATATCATTATATTTATTAATTTATTGACTGTGTCCTTGCTCAGTATTCATTTCTTTAGTGTACATTTTTGTGTACATTATTTTCACATAATGACAAAAAAATGTCTGCACTTAACTTTTTTTAAGCCTGTTTTAATTTTTATTTTGTTTTATGCTTTATTTTGTTTATGCCCCTCCCCCTCCCCCAAAAACTTTTAGATCAAAACAATAATTGGGGGACTCCCTGCAGTATCCCTCCCCCCATAAAGGCCACTGGTTCATTTAACTATGTATGCTTGCAAATGCACAGACTGTTACAGTCAAGTAGACACAAGCACACAGTGTAAGTTCTTCAGAGATTCTTAATGAGTGTCATTCATGGTTGAGCTGAAGATGATGAGGGGTCTCAGCAGGCCGTGTCCTGTCTTATCAGTCTCCTGCAGTCTCAGGGTATCATTGCCACTTCATCCACTTTCTATTTATTATACAAGAGGGTCATCAAGTTTACAAAGTTGAAAAAGTCTGAATGCACTTAGATGAACTCATACTGCACAATTTTTTTTTTGTGTGCCCACATGCAACGTCTGGGGCTGAGATTGAATGCCAAGAAGAGTGTGCTTTCTCCATTACAGAGAACCATGTATCTTGGTGTGGTGTAGGATTCGGCCACAATGCAGGCTCGCATGATAATGATTTATAATAATGATTTATGTGATCATTATAACATCTAATAATATTGAATAAAACTATTCATTTTGAATGGTAATGTAAATTAAAACAGAAGCTATTTTTTATTCTTTCAAGAGGAAAAAATTAAAAGACATGACTAAAAAATAAAAAGTATTTTATATAATTTAATGCTTTATATCTGGGTATTGCAGCTCTTGTGGGTTTGAGATCTTCAATCACAGCCTGTAACGCACACTTACTTTACCACTCAACTCAAACTCTTCTGACTCTCATCCAGGCCAAGGCGTAACTTCCTACATACAGGCTTCTGCCAGCTCTGTGCAGTTCTGTGTGTGTGCGGCCCAGCAGGGGGGAGGCTAAGAAATGTTTTTTGTTGCAAAAAGGAGGCTGCACGTTCACATGCATGAGAACAGTTTCTTCCCCTGCAGGCACAGAAACTGCCTGCAGATCATTCCAAGCAAACACTATACACATTTCTCTTCAACATTACAGAGGGTCTGCACAGAAACAAAACATGATACATAATCCAGTAACAAGAGTGTCTGTCATTCAGCTTCAAATTTAAATTCTTGCTAACAATGGATTTTGTTTACTGTAAACGGATTTGTCAGTACTCTGGAGTATTGGAGTAAACACAGTCCACCATTAGCTAACAATACTCACCTCTTTTGAATATATTTACAAAGTTTAAATGAACAGAATTCCCCTCAAAATCAGTGTGGAAATATAAAAACAAACCACATACAGTATTCCATTGTAGCATAAATATAACACATTTTGATAAAATAGTTCACCTGAAATTATCATTTAACACATTAACATTTACTCACCCTCACGCCGTCCAAGATTTAGATGTGGTTTTTTGTGTGTCACTGTAAAACAGATTTGGAGAAAAATGTAGCATTATATCATTTGTTCATCATTGGATCTTCTGCAGTGAATGGGTGCCGTGTAAACAACTGGAAAAAAAAATATTACAAAAATGCAAGAAATTCACTTACATCAATTTATTATCGCCTTGCATGTTTGTAATAAACATATCCTTCATTAAGGCATTTTTTCTTTAAACTATCGCTTATGGGCAAAATATAATCCACAATAAAACTTCAGTGAAAAGGTCCATCCTCTCTTGTCCTCTCTCATAAAAATGATGATTTGATTATGATGTCATTTTTATCAAATGTTTTCAGCTTTCATTCTGACATCACCCATTCACAGCAGAGGATCCAATGGTGAGCCAGCGATGTAATGCTAAATTTCACAAAAACGGGTCTGATGAAGACGCAAGCTTATTTTCATCTGGGATGCCCTGAGGATGAGTCAATTTTCTACGTATTACATAAATAGTTTTCACCAAATAAATCCTTTAATGGAATAGTTACCCCATATTTTACTCACCCTGAAGCCATCCTTGGTGTATATTACTTTCTTCTTTCAGATGAACACAGTTGGAGTTTTATAAAAACTTATCCTGGCTCTTCCAAATTTGGTAATGCTGGTGGATAGTAACTAACCTATACGACTTTGGGGGGTTAACACATGTCCTTTGAAAAGATTGATGGGTTTTTGTAACAAAAATATTTCTAAGTTTTAAAATTATAACAAACATAACTGCACAAACATAAATGTGCTGCATTCCGGCTTCTTGGCTGACTTCTGACTTGATGTAAGAAGTAAGTTGCATCACAGCAAGCAACAGAGTCCAGAGAGATACTAATGGGTGAGTGATGAAAAACAGCTGCGGGACAGTGGCGCATTATGGGATATCGAGTCCAGTAAGCAACAGAGAGTCTAATATGAAACAGAATAGAGGGAGTGGCCTCTGGCGGAGCTTGATGGCACTTCCGGCTGGGATCGTAACATTAGCCAAGAAGGCGGAACTCTGCGCTCAGTTAGTCATATAGGTACACATAGGATGGCTTCGGGGGGGAGTAGAATATGGGGTAATTTCCATTTTTGGGTGAACTAATAAGCATGCTTTAATAAACCGTTGGGGTACATGGATTCAGACTGCAATTATAAATGAATTTGGACTCGGATGGACTAAAATTCTGACATTTTGGATGCAGAAAGTTTTTTTTTAGAGTGCAGAAGAATCTACCTCAAGTGTTAAATAAAAGATAAAAAATTTGTAAAAATCTAAAATTAAAATAGACAAAAATGTCTACAACTCAAATAACTCAAAAGTTAAAGAACAGACTCTACAAGGAGGACTCGGAGCCAACACTAGTAAACAGCTATGTATTTTCTGCCTTCCCAAAGCCTCTGTGAATCCTTGTAATAGGATTTGGGGGTCTCACAAGACATGACCTACATTTTCCACAATCACTAGTTTCAGGTGTTTCAGCCGAAATGCCACACTGCTGTGACCTTCAGCTACCAAGTTACGTTTGAAAACTGAAAAATGTGAAACAAACATATCAACAAAAACAGGTGCCCAGGTCTGACAAAAAAGGTGAAAAGCAGACAAAACTGATGTGAATGAACTTGTGACTGAGAACATGGTGTTCACTACACGCGGCACACTGAGGTGAGAAGCATATAAAGCAGCTGGATTGATCTATCCACTGTGGAAGGAGAGGAAAACAGGCCTGCAGCAGAATGAATGAGACTGAATGGTGATGTCTACTACTTCATTACCAGCACATTTGCTTTTGGATGGGCTCAACAAATTCACAGGCAGACAGCAGCCAGACTGGAGTCGAGGGAGGTGTTTGGAAGCACTCCTGTAGTATTTCTGCTGGTAAATGGTTTTCATTAGCTACTTTCACACATTCAGCTCGGTCAGTTGCTGTAAATTTATCTGATTGGTTTTTTTTAGCAGTTCAGCAGTAATGTGAATTTGAATACACTTCAAGCAATCAGCATGCAACTTTGCAGATGTGCTTTGACTTAATTTAGCAAGATAGAAATTAAAAATTATGAGAAATAAATAGCTGTTTTGAGATATAAGATCATATTGTGAAATATGAAGTCAAAATTATGAGAAATAAAACTGCAAAATGTGAGATGTAAGGTAGCACTGTTATATGTCAGAATTATGAAAAATAAAGATGCAATTGTAAGATATGAAGCTTTACTGTAAGATAAAATATCATAATTGTTGTAAAGTTAAAATTGCGAGGTATTAGCTCACATTGTGAGATATAAAGTGAAAGAAAAATAAAAAAGATACTTACTCAGAAGTATGCAAATAAAGTTGCAAAGTTTGTCTGTAGTTACGGTATTCTATTGTGAATTAGTATACAATAATGTCCTGTTCACAAACACTGTAAATTACTGTAGACTTCACATAATTTTTTCACAGTGCAAAGTCAAAATTCTGAGAAAAAAAAATGTAATCATGAGATTATTAGTGTCAAACTGTTGTGTGTGCATGTTTTGAATATGTCCACGTGTTTTTGCCTTGTTTAGAGTCCTGCCCTTTTTCATTAGTGTTCATTTAGCCTAGCTGTGTGTCCCAGGTGTTCTGTGTTTCCTTACATGTACCTCATCCCATGTGTATTTAATCCATGTCCTTTTGAGTTTTGGTTGTCAGTCGTTATTTGTAGTTTTGGGTTACGATGTCTCTGCTTGTTCGTCAGCCGTCCTGGAATTCTGTCTGTTTTGGAAATAAAACCTTGTTCACTGAAGTTCAAGTCTCCCTGCCTTTCCCTCCACTAAGAAGCGAGACACAAATCATTACAATTAGGTATTTAGGTCACGTTGTGAGATTTAATGTCAAAATGATAAGATATAAAGTTAAGATTCTAGGATACAAAGTCACTTTGTGAAATTAGAGGCAGAAACAGGATTTCAACCCATCAACTCATGCCATATTTTGCACACAAAGAATATTGTCATCGTTAGAAAAGTAACTTGCTGTTTCTCCTGCTTCTGCTGTGAGGAACCATAAAGATTAATATAAATAGGAGCGATAAATTAGTGCAGCATCCCAGGGGAAACATCTAGACCGATAATACAGCTACATTATCATCCACAGTCACTCCTAGATTCACATGGGAAAGAATAATATTATAATAGCCAAACGACTTCATTTACATGCCAGGTTGTGCATGAATACAGTTTTACAACTTATTTACGCATCACTATTCCCAAGCAGCTCTTTGCGCCTCCCAGGGCGATCCCATTAAATTAGGAAAAACTCTGCAGGAAACAGAAATACAATTTCCTCATTCAGCTCGAGAGAGAGTTTTCATTTTGCGGTTAAACCCCAGGCTTACCATAATGGGCTGGCTTCCATTAAAAGTTCAGTTTTATTTGCCTGCCTCTATTGCCTCGTACTATAATATGGTGTTGTAAGAGAAGGCATATACTGTAGACATGCAAATATTCACTGGCTTGAGCTACAGTGTGTAAAATATTCTTCAGCTGAGGATGAGCGTAGGCGTCCTGTCCTTCTGTTAACCTCAAGACGTCTGCACAAGATTGTTTCCACCTTGCTTGCATAAGGATATGAATAGGGTCTAATATATATGTTATTTTTCAGATTCAGAAACGGCTCCGCCAAGGCCATCGGCTACACAAAGCGCTCTCTCACTCATCTAAGAGGGGAAAAAAAGCATTGATTGGAAACACTCTCGTTCTATCCAGAGTCTGCTGCGGAGTTGCCATGACAACCTTGCAGAGATGGCAAACTTGCAGTTCTTTGCCTCACAGATTCATCGTCTGGTGCTGGTTAAATAGGACAGTGTGTTGTCCTGTGTTGAGAGCACTGTGTGTGATGGACAGACCTGATGTTAGGTATATGCGCTTGATGTCTCTGCATACATCTATTCAAGAAGGTAAATATGTGATTGTGGGGAAATACCTTTTTCTGAGGCAAAATATGGAGGTAGGAGGTATGAATTAGATGTATGTATACTTAGATGCCTTCACAAGGTCTGGCAGATGGTGTGAAAAAAGGGCAATTTTCTTTTTTCTTTCTTAACCCTGTTTAGTGAATGTTTTGCAAATAACATTGCTGAACGAGTTATCACGCATGGCTGCCAGCCCATTACCTAATCATCCCTTGTTAATTCACACCCAATCATATCTTTTCCCCTTCACTATAGATTCTCCCAGCTTTCATTCTCCCGCATCTCGCTTTTGTGCAAGACCAGTCAACTCGCTGCTTTCGCTAAGCTAAGATGTCCGCAGCCTGCTCCTCACCCAGCTCCCGCTCCATCCCTGTCGCCCAGGAAGCCGCCGCTTCGGCAGCAGCTCGACCAAAGGCCGCCAGGCCCAGCGGAGGCTGCAGGCCCACCCGACAGGCTAACTCGCCTGCTTTGCGAGCCCGCTCACACTCGCCTCCGCCCGCCAGACAACAACCTCCTTCACCAGCCTCCTCCTACACCAGAAAATAGACTATCATAACCCTTCACCAATCCATTGCCACCGCCGGAAGTTTTCACGAAAGGCTAATAAGCAAGACCTACTCAACCTCCTCAATACCCATCTTCCAGATGCTTCACCACTGGCCCCTACTCCTCAAAAGAAAAAACAGCAAAGAACCACAACTTACGCCCACCACGCCATTCTATCCACGCCGATCCATAAAGCCATCACTGACTACTACTAGATTTCCTCACCGTTTCGCCCTCCCACGCCCCACCCGCAGTTGACCTATCCACTGTCCTCAAAGTTTTTAACCACCTAGGAATCCCAATAGTCCAAGAAAAATCGTTGGGCCCCTCCACATGCATCAAATTTCCGGGCATTAAAACGATAGTTCAGCCACAGGGTGTAATTTGGATTTGTGTGTGCATGTTTTTTTTTACTTTGAAAGGTTTGGTGCCCATCCACTTCCATTAAATAACTACCAGACTGTCACGGTTAAAGTTAAAAATCTTTGTTTGTGTTCTGCTGAGGAAACAAAGTCACCTACATCTTGGATGCCCTGGGGGTAAGGAAATAAACATCAAATTTTAATTTTTATGTTTAGCTCTGCTCTATGGGGTAAAGAATGGTCATCCTACTACACCTTCGTCCATTGTGACAACGAAGCCACCGAACAATGCATTAATAAGTCCATTGCTGATTCTCGTTTTATGTTTTCAGAAATTCAGGACGTTGGCACCGGAAGCCGACCCCCTGCCGACCACAGTTCCTCCCTATTCGCAGCTCACATTCCCTTAAACCATCCCCTCAGACCTCTCTATGAAAAACCCATCAACTCCATGCTCCTAGCCGTAGCCCCTAGAACTCTACAATCGTATCTCACCACTTGGAGAGCTTTTAAAAATTTCCACTTAAGTTGTAACCTCCATTTGCCATTTTCTCCCTTCTAGTCATTACATCCTTCATTTTGTACCTTAACTCCTCCAGATTCCTTCAAGCTAATTCCATTAAAGGATATGTAAGTGGAATCCAATTTTTCCATAAATTGATATACAGTTCCATCTCTCCCACCATCTCTAATGCCCAAACCCACCTAATTATTAAAGGCATCCAGAGAGAAAACCCCTCTCGCCCCGACCAAAGGCTGCCCATAACCCTGGAGATCTTAACCCTCTGCATCTCCACCCTACGCCATAATTATAGTTCCCCCTAGCATTCTTTGTTTCCTGAGGTGCTCCGAATTTACAGTGAATTCCCCTTTTAACCCCACCATCCATCCCACCATTTCCGACCTTTCCATCCTTGACCACGAAACCATGACTTTTTTCATTAAACACAGTAAAACAGTCCTACTTAACAAAGGCCACCACGTTTACATCTTTAAACTACAATGTCCTACTCAGCCTTACCAAACCCTACAAGCTTTCCTAACCTATAGAAGCTCGTTCGCCTCTTCCCCTCTAGAGCCCCTCTTCATAGACGAGTTGAACCGACCCGTTTCCAGGTTCTGTTTCCAAAAATGCCTTAAGACCGTCCTCTCAAGATCTGGAGTTGATCCAAACTGATTCTCCTCCCATTCCTTCAGGATTGGAGCAGCTACTACAGCCGCCAAAAGAGGCTTAACCCCAAATCTAAACCCTTGGCCGTTGGTCCTCCGAAGCTTTTAGGAATTACATCCGTCTAGACCCATCTTCCATTCTCCATGCCATGCTAACCCTCAGCAATCCTTTGCAAAGCTCAGAACCACCTCATTCCTCTTTCAAAAGGTAATTAAATTTCTATTCCTCCACCCACCTCAGCGAAGGTTTCACCCACAGACTCTGCTTGAGGCTTCCCTGCTCATTTTACCTACCCCCGCTGAGGACTCTTTTCTCCTCTTTCCCACCTCCGCAGAGGTTCCCAAAACCTCCGCAAAGGTTTCACTTCCAGCCTCCACTGAGGCTTCCCCGCCCCCATCCCCTTATCTCCGCTGAGGGCTTTTCTCCTCTATCCAACCTCCGCTGAGGTTCCCAATTCCTCCGCGAAGTTTTCACTCCCATCCTCCACGAGGCTTCCGCGCTCCCATCCCCTTACCTCTGCTGAGGGCTTTTTCTCCTCTATCTCACCTCCGCAGAGGTTCCCAAAACCTCCGCGAAGGTTTCACTCCCAGCCTCCACCAACATTCCCCCATCCCATTACCCACTCAAGCCCAACTCCTGCCCATCCTACCCTTATTCCACGCTTTACTTTTAAATTTAATTACATTGTTACCATCTCCTAACACTTATCTCTGCTTCTCCAACAGGTCATCGGATGTCCAGCCTAATCCTGCATGCTTTCCCCCCCCCAAAAAAACAAAACAAAACAAAAAAACCCATATAAAACTTCCGTCCAGCATCCACTCTCATTGCTTTTTTTGGCCACTCAAATTTGGCTGCTGTCCTCTCAAGCCTTTTTGGGGGGCAGACGGTGACTGAGCCGAACACGGAACTCTTGCCCACGCCAAATTCGCTTTATTATTCACTATGAGGAAAGCATGAACTCTTGAAACAATTCTAAAAAAAGGCCAGCAAATGTTTTTTTTTCCTCAAAACCACAATTACATATTTAATGGGGCCTATTTACCTATGCCTTGTTTGACAAGATTGAATACAACTCTCAGGTGTCCCTAGAATGTGTCTGTGATGTTTCAGCTTAAAACACCCCACAGATCATTTATTATATAATTTTGAAAAAGCATATTTTCAGTGGAACCATTTACCTTTACAACTCTTACCTCAGATACAGTGTTGTTCCATGGAATTGGCACTTTATCACTGTTACCATGTCCACACATTTAAGCGATCATAATATCGGGATAATCAGCACTTAAAATGTATATTTTATCTCCCGGAACGCAATTTTTGTTGGGGGATTGATTGGACTAGTTTTGAGTAGCAATTGGGTGGGTTTTGTTGAGAAAACCTGGCAACCCTGCTACTCTGATTATCATGTAGCACAGAAATAATGCCTTTTAAAGCCACAGCAATTTGAACTTCTGATGTATATCTGGTTTTCTGAGCCCACACACACAGAAAGTGTCTGTCACACTGCAACTTAGTATAAACTAAGGTCTCTGTCATGTTTTATTGTATATTATAACTAAATACAAGTTTATTTAAAAAAACCCCACAAAAGTTACAAAAACAGTAGGTTATGTCTGTGAAAAGAAATTGCAAGTTTAAACTAAATAAACTAGATTAGCAGCGTAATATCTACCTACACTGTAAAAAATTCCTGTAGAAAGTCCAGTATTACTGGCAGCTGGATGCCAATAACTTGCTGTAGATTTAAATTTGTGTTATTTACGTGCAACAGTTTCTTCAAAGATAAATGAATATTAAACATTTAAAAAGTCTTGTTCTTTACAGGAAAAACAAAACCAAAATAACAACCTCATGCAAAGCATTTCATTTTATGACACTTCTTTGTGAAGACAGTGGTGTAATACAGACAGTGAAATAATATGTTACCCTTTCAGTCGAATCACTTCGACGTTACATATGGGATCTCGCATGAGAGACCGTTCGTCTTCGAGTCTTGAA
>JAUMHQ010000046.1:1703736-1722545 GCA_032361165.1 Enteromius paludinosus | reverse complement strand
GGCACTACTATTTTTGAGAGTAATATGTAATATGTAATATATTACTTTTTTGAGTAACTAGCCCCAACACTGGTCATTAAACATTAAATGAATCTGCTCTCTGATGAATATAGGTGGAGTGAGGCAATTTTAAGACGATGTTGATAGAACCAACACTGGAATAACAAACTGTGAACGCGATTGTGAAAATAATATGCAACTGGAGCAATGAGAGAAACGTGTATTTTTGGTTAAGATTTATTGATGTATAAAAAAAAAAATCAACTTACATATTAAAATTCATAAAAATAAAATGTAACAATTTAAATTAATTAATTAATAAAGTGCAAATTATCTTAATGTCTTGTAAAAAAATTTACTTGATTTACACACCATGTGATGTTTGTTAAACAAGTTTCGGGAGAAGCACCGACGCATGATTCGCCACGGCTGGCACCGCATTAATCAATCAATCTATTTTCTACTCCGTCCAATCAAAACTACAAGACTCCTTCTTAAATGAGCTCACTTCCTTTCCTTCCCTATCTTGTTTTGCATTCCTCCTCCGCTCCTCCGTAGGGTTCACACTACTAGGGCTCGGAGTCCACCGATCTCCCGGCTTGCCTCCCGGACAGCACGCCAAACACGCTAAAATTATCATCATAAGGAAGCGCAAACTCATGAAATTACTTTATTAAAATGAACAACAAGCTAATTAAAAGACATAGAAACAACATCTCATTTACATATCAACCAACGAATATATCCCAAGTGTAGCATAGTCTCAAATGAAGAATAGAGAAATAATGAAGATACAATACACTGAAAAGAAATGGAGGCTAAAAAAAAATTGCGTTTCAAGAAGTTTGATAGACCTGGTATCGTGACTCCTAGTTAAGGGTTCCAAGATGACTCATTTCCTGAAGCAAAAAAAAAAACATGGTTTGGCAAACGATATGTTCGGATAATGTGTTCTTCTGGCATTTTAAATAAATTAATAAGTGTGGAAAAGATCCTCTCTCTTTTACCAAGCACTCTTTGTTTTCTGCTGTGCCTCCTCTAGCAACAACAATTGCAGCCATATCAAGCCCAAAACAGTCATGCATATCAAGGCATGCTTTTAGGGGCTTTTAATTGTGGCACAAAGTAATTTGACAAGCGCAAACATTAGGAAATCTTGTTGCGTGATACAACTGAATACTCTCCTCTTATAAATTTTGCATCTGAAAGAGAAACGCGTATTCAGTAAGGCATTTATTTAGCATTAATTCGTCACTGCACATAAAAAACCTTACTATTTTAATGCCAAAAATTGCTTTGTGCAGGCTGTTAGTAAAACTGACCTTTAAACTCTTCTTGAAAATTGATTGTTTTTTTCAAAACAAAACAATATGAACATAAAGAACATATTTCTAAGAACATACAACCTTTTAAACTGAAATTTCAAATGTCTTTCCTTTTCTTCTTTGACTGTCTTACAGTAGTCATTGACCCAACTGTGACCCAGTGACCATTGTTCAAAGGTTTGGGGTTGGTAATATTTGGTAATAATCAATTCAGTCTATCATGTTCACCAAGGCTGCATTTATTTTATAAAACAACAAAAAACATCAATATTGTGAAATAATGTTGCCACCCAAAATAACTAATTCATATTTTCATTTACAGCATTTAAAAACATAATACATTTTTCTGTGATGTAACAGCAGAATTTTCAGCAGTTAGTTTTTCAGTTATCACTGTCAGTTGGTTCTTTGAAGATTAGGAAGTAAAAAAGCATATGCCAATTTGCTACTCAAAAACAATTTCTTATTATCAGTAATGCACAAAGATCAAAGTGTGCGCATCTGACAGGCCATTAGCTCAATGTGGGTGTTTTTTTTTTTTTTTTTTTACTTTTTAGGCTCGAAGCATCACCTGTGGTGTTTTCTACTTTTGGCAATGTGGTATGCCAACTTAGTTTTTCTTGTGTAAAATTATTATCAAAGTTGTTCTGCTTAATATTTTTGGAGAAACTATGACACATGTTTTCAAGATTCTTCGATGAATATAGAGTTCAATAGAACAGCAAGTAAATGTCTTTATTGTAACTTTTGACAATTTTCATGAATTCCTGCTGACTAAAAATATTAATTAACTGATTAATCAATTGATTAAATTAAATTTCATATCACTGACCAAAAACTTTTTTAGGTAGTGCAGTTAAAATATGACTCTCAAAAGCATTCGGAAACACTTCCAAAATTCCAGCTTTTGAAACCCCTAAGAAATGTGAAAATCAGTTCTTGAAGATTTTTCCATCTAGCTGCAGTGACATCCTAGTAAAACCTCAACATGTATACAGATGGTAAAATGCAATTGAGGGCAATCTATTAGACTCATGAGTTCATCACCTAGGGTCTTGATAATAGACTCCCAACATGCCTGGAGAGGCTTAGTGCCTTGTTGCCCAACTGATGCTCAAAATGCACGCTGGGAGGGTGGCAGACAAAATTTAGGAAGAAGAAAACATTCATGAAAACGGAGAGAGAGAACACAAATACAAATGCCTACAACAATATAGCTGAAAAAAGTGAAAGCAGAGAAACCCATACTTAAGAGAAATGATTTTATTCAATGTTTTTCCAAAAATGTCCAAAATATTGATTAATTAAAGGAATAGTTCACCCAAAAATGAACATTACCACATATGTTACTCACCCCCAAGCCATCATACATGTATATGACTTTCTTCTTTCAGACGAACACAGTTTTTAAAAAATTTATCCTAGCACTTCCAAACTTGGTAATGCTGGTGAATAGTAGCCATTTTTTTTTTTTCAGAAATGGGTTTTTATAACAAAAAAATGTCTAGTTTTCAAATTATAATGTAAATAACTGACTTCTGTTTTTTTTTTGTTTTTTTTTTGCGAGAGCGCAGTTTTGGCTTCTTGGCTGACTAAGTTGCATCATACATCAAGTCAGAAGTCAGTCAAGAAGCCGGAGCCTCAAAATAATGGCCACTATCCACCAGTATTACCAAGCTTGGAAGAGCCAGGATAAATTTTAAAGGGGACATAATACACACAGTTTCACCCAATCTCATGCTAATCCTGAATTCCTATAGAGTAGTACTGCATCCTTCATGTCTCCAAAAAGTATTTAGTTTTATCATATTTATAAAAAAGAAAGATACAGCTTTATGATTGTCTCCTGGGGGAGTGCCATGTGGGTGGAGCTAAAGAGTGACAAGCACTTGCGCCGATTGCCAGCAAAACTCAGATATGGTGCCGTTTCACTTACCCTCTGCAGTTCTGAATCATGACCACGATCTTTTATAGCTGAGACCGCTCCATCTTTCCGTTTCAAACAATGTGCAAATACAGTGTTGAACTGGGCCTTGTTCATAAAACGTTTGTCAAAAAAAAAAACACTTGTGAAATTCTTTTCCTGCCCTGGAAAAACAATGGGCATACTATTCACAAAATGCTGGGTTCTTTTGAAAAACTTAACAAGGTTATCTTTCCCTTACAACACCAACGCACTCCTTTGGAAACATAGGCAATCTCGTTCTCTCTGGTCTATGCCTGCACGGGCGTGTGCTTCCTGAGAGAAATGCCCATATAAGGAATTCCATCCTCGATTACGTCATGAAGAACCATGATTGAAAAAAACTTGTACAACCCCGGAAGTAAGTTACCCTTTCAGTCGAATCACTACAACGTTAAATATGGGAACTCGCCAGTGAGACCTATTGCCTTTGAGCTTTATACAAAAGGCCAATGAATATTGGCGTGCATTTGATTGCGCTCAGGTGCACCTCATCACTGTGTGAGTATAAGAGGGCACGAGCGGAATGCACATGCAGATTTTCGCTTCAGAGCTACGCCGTTCTGAGCTGTGAATCTTCCCGTGAATTGGCAAGGCGCCTAGGGCACTTCCAGGTGTCTGTGCAGAATGCTCCGTCCGGTGTAACAGCCGCGCGAACTTCTGCCGCACCACGTAGTCCCGTGGTCCTTCTGGAGGAGACCGCTCCCCCTGTAATGGGGTGGGGTGTGTCCTTCAGAGCGCCCCGAGGAGATGAGATGTCTTCAGCAGCATCAGAGGGTGAGTCAGATGGTGTGGCTGAAGCCGCTTCGCTGGGGGCCGTGATGCGGTGTCTCCCACGCTCGCGGTGGATACCGAACTGTCGGCTCTGCTCCTCCGCGCCGCGGTGCGAATCGGTTTGGAGGTGCCGTGTGCGCCTTCAGCCGACCCTTCGCGGCTGGATGATTGGTTTCTGGGAGCTAGAGATGCGGCCCCGCTGCGCTCTCTCCCAGTGCCATTCTTCCCGGAGATGCACGAGGAGCTTACCAGTTCGTGGCGAGCCCCTTACTCGTCACGCATGCGCCCAAGCTCTTCGCCCCCTGCCACTCTCGATGGCGGTGCAGCCAGGGGGTATGTGGCGGTCCCGTGGGTGGAGCCTGCTGTTGCGGTGCATTTATGCCCGCGCAGCGTCTCCGCCTGCCGTGATCAGCCGTGTCTCCCGTCCTTTTGTCAGCTCTCGCTGGCAATGTCTACAATGCCGCCGTGCAGGCTGCCAACGCTGTGCACGCGCTTGCAACACTTCAGGTCTACCAGGATGGAGTGTTGCAGCTCCTGCATGAGAGTGGGCCTGACCAGGGGGCTATGCAGGAGCTCCGCGCTGCAACTGACCTCGCTCTTTGGACGATGTTGTGGTGCGTGCCCTTGGCCAGGTGATGTCCACCACGGTGGTCTAGGAGCGGCTTCAATGCCTGAGCCTGACGCAGGTGCCGGTCACCAACCGACAGTACGCTTTCTCGACGCCCCCATCTTCCAGGCCGGCCTATTCGGCGAAACTGTCGAGGACTTAGCCCAGGAGTTCTCCGCAGTACAAGAGCAGACCGAGGTGATGTCTCACATCCTGCCTCGGCCGGCCAGCCCGCCCCTGAGTGCTCCTCTGTCAGGGCGTCGCCGAGGGCGTCCCCCCCGCAGCACCCAGAGAGATACCCCTCTCTTACAACCTTTGCATAGAGGCTGTGTCTTCTCGCGTCCTGGATCAGGACAGCAGGTGAGCGAGGAGATCGGCTGGTGCCGGCTTCCTGCGCCGCTCCCATGGGATCCGCGCTGAAACAACTCAGTATTCCCTTAAATGTGCGTAACCTGAGTCCTCCCTGCCCCACAGTCAGACTAAAGGCTGTGTTTCCCTTCAATTATATCCATAACATTTTTATCGATATATTGCATTTCTTCATTTCCACATGCCGAAACTGTGTGTTAACTCATGTGCTCCGCCCTCAACCGCTTGTTTCAGCACCACTGAGAGCAACTCTGTCGGCCCTCATACGGGCCGTGGAGAGGTTGAGAAGGTTAAGTGCAGATCCTCGCCAGTTGGCAGGGGGTCTGCGTAACGCGGCCTTGGAGTCGTGGCCTGTTCCATGGGTGTTCCCATATGTAACGTCGAAGTGATTCGACTGAAAGGGTAACGTCTAGGTTACTATCGTAACCCGTTATGACGTCACTTTCTCCTGCCACGACTCTAAGGTCGCGCTGACACCGGCTCGGCTCTTCAGCGAAAACCTGCATGTGCATTCCGCTCGTGCCCTCTTATACTCATGCAGTGATGAGGTGCACCTGAGTGCAATCAAATGCACGCCAATATTCATTGGCCTTTTGTATTAAGCTCAAAGGCAATAGTCTCTCTGGCAAGTTCCCATATGTAACGTCTCCGTTCCCTCCTTCAGGGAACTTGGGTTACGATAGGAACCTAGACGTTTTTGGCACACTCGGTCACAATTGTCCTGATTGTTTTTTTAAATTTGTATTTGCTACTTTTCATACTTTTTAACAGTGTAAACAACTCTAAATGCATGAAAGTGCATGTTACTCCCCTGTGTTCATCTGAAAGAAGAAAGTCTAAAGCACCTAAGATGGTTTGGGAGTGAGTAGTTTATGATGTCATTTTCATTTTTGGGTGAACTATTCCTTTAATATTAACTGTAATGTACATTCTTGATCCTCTGAACTGATTAGATCAAACACTAGGACTGTATGAATATGTAAGAGTGCCATCTAGACCAAAAAAGAGTGAGAGTGTCAATCTGTCGTTTACCGTCACTGCTGGCCCAGCGAAAGCCAGACTGAAGAGCATGAGAAAGGGGATGACCTCCTTTGTGGGCTCAATGTAAGGCATGCTGAGACTGCGGTCATTGCAGCTGTAGCCTGAACGCACTGGCTTAAAAATATCTGTCAGCTCCAAGAAGTATAAGCTGACCACGGAGGACACAAGAATTGGGAGCTGTAGAGATAAAACAGAAGTAATATGATATATTAGATGGGTCTTGTTTACTAAATATGCTAAATGAGTAGAGAACAACAATGAAATTATGCACATTTATTATGAAATTATGCATATGGCAAATGGTGCACTGTGCCATAGTTTGCCTCTTCCAGGCTAATTTGCTAACTGTTGCTAACATGATAGGTGGTAATTATTCCATTGACAAGGCAATGGAGGTACTATGTCTGATCATGTGACTTCTCATCTGTATTTTGCCACTGTTTCACGTTTAGGATTGAGCTCACCCGCAATGTATTTCCTGACAATGATGTAATGACACTGATTAACCAGATGCATGTGTAATCATTGGAGAAACTAACCAACTAGTCACAATTTTTTTCCTGAATCAATAATAACTCGGTCAGACCTCCATCTTTTGAACTAAATTGGTTCAGCAATATTGGGACAGACAAAAATGACATCACTTACAGTTGGTGGAGACATAGCTCATGCTAATTAATTGATTCGGTTTCACAAAAAAAAACTTTCACTTATGAACAGATCCTAAAACAATTTCACTCCTAAAAATTCACACCGCCAGTGTCTCTGTGTGTCACTAGTCTCTGTACTGTGTACTCTGTACTCTCTCTATGCTGTCGTTCTAATATTGGTAGACTGCATATCGGGCCATATCTTAAAGGGCCCCTATTATGTATTTTTAAAAATGATCTTTTATACATTGTGTAACGTAGCTCTACATGAATGAAAACATCCTGCAAGATTTTACATCTGAAAGTGCACTGTGCATATAGTTATTGTCTCTCAAAAGAAAGAGTAAAAACATTTAACAACCCCCCCATTCCCACACCTTCCTCAAACAGTAACACTATAGGTAAATCTGTTTCTTTTATATATTTATATATGTTAATCGGTTCACATTTAGATATATACAGCTCTGCATTGTTTGCTGCTTAAAACCTTAAAAAGTCTTTTTTCATATTGGTCTGAATGAAAATGCAAGTTCATTCTTTGCCATTAGGTGCTGCTTATGTAGTGGTAAAAATAGCTGTTTCCTTGGTAATGGCTGTAGATAAAGCAACGCTGTGTTTACAAACGCTGCTTTATGAAATGGAATCAAAATAGACCAATTGAACCAATCACCACAGATCAGCGTCATGCAAAGCAGGGGTTTGGAAAAACTAATTGTTGAGTGATCGGGAGTTGTTGTAAGGTAAAAATACATAAGAAAATTAAAGTGTTTTTGCCCTTCCATGCACGTCAACCTGTTGTTGGTGACTCCCAAGACCAAAATATGAACCTTTCATAACCCATAAAGCAGTTTAAAAAAAATCACAAATTATATATTGCAGAAAAAAACACAGACAGCTTTTTGACTTAAAAGCATTAATGGCCATTCTAATTAGATTAAAGAGAATTAAAAGTAGCCTTCAGCTGCTGAAGAATGTTATATAACAGCACTGCTCAGGGCATTAAATCATTAACTAGATTAATGATCAATCAATCAACTAATTAAACCCGTACTGCTAAACAAGACTAAAACTCATTCAAATTTGACAATTTTCTAGTCCCTAATAATAAACATTATGCAGGGGAAACTGTTAATATGAACTTTAGCAAAAAGATGCTTACTGTAGCATATAGCCTAGTTAACAATTAACAATGTATCAGTCTCAAAATCATTTTCTTATATCCATGTATGTTTTAAAATCATATAGTCTATCAGTATCATACATGTATCAGTAAAATCATAGAAAAATTGCTGCAGAACTCTGTCCTGTCTTTTCTGCACTAGAGAAGTTTTCACTTCTAGTGGTTATTCCTCAGAAAATTCACTGCTCATTTGCATAAAGTCAAACCTTTCTTAACTATGGCACATTACTCACTCAGTGATACGCTTTGCATTGGTCACTGTAACTCATGTCACAGGAAATCACCTATTCCTATTAAGAGTGGAAATCACCTAGGTCCCATAAGAGTGTGTAATGGAGTCAGGCTGTTGTTGGGTGTCACTAGTTGTGTGAACTTCAGTGAGAAGAACATTTCAACAATTTGAACAATCTTTTTACACACAAAGTGGTGCTTGTCAGCTATCTGCTACAATCAGCACTATGTTGATAAGTGAGCTCTGATAAATGTAATAAGGGTTTGGATAAAACTAAACTGGAGTTACATCCCTTGAGGCTTTTCATACTCATCATAGGCACTAGGTTCACACTAAGGTAAGACAGAAGATGTGTGATTATTAGAGAATCAAGGTTATTCTCAGGTGAATGCGCAAGGATCTTCTTTAGATATCCTAGAATTGACACAGTTCACCTAATAGTATCTCAATGAGCAAGGATCAGCTGGAGATGTCTTCGCTGCAACAGCTTCCAGCAGGAAATATATTGCGCTGTGCTATTCAACCTGGAAATATGCCATCGTACTGCATAATTACGAAACTTCAGTGGACAGCATGAAGATCAAAGTTGGGGGTAGGGGGTTTAATTACTGTAATCAAGCCCCTTCTAAAAAGGGGAAAGAACATCTGCAGAAAACCCTGTGGTTTAAATTCCTTGTGATGCTGTATCTTACAGCACAAATACTAATAACCTCCTTCATATTTACACTGGACCAACAGGAGTTTCAAAATATGAATATCAGTTATAATCTACGGTCCGCGCATCATTCTTCAGTAAATATGTAAATTCTGTACATTTGCAGATGTTTCGCAGTAAATTGCACCTGAAGATGTCTTTAAACATTTCTCATTAATATTTTAAGTTTACTACAACAAAACACACTGCTTATGGCAAAACATATATAGGACTACACCTTTTGATGTAAGCCTTCAAAACTTGCACAATGCTTTTTTTTAACAATAATACAACAAATTAACTCTTCTTGAAAACAAAATATTGAAATGTTAGTGATGTAACGTGTAACAAGGACATCTTTAAATAAAGTGTTATGTATTAAGTTTTATTTAAATTAGTATACGGTTTTAATATTTAATATTTTAATTATTTTTAAGCTCAAATGAAAATTATATTATGCATTTTTTATTAATTACCTAGCAATTTGATGTTGAACACTTTCCCCCTTTTTGAAAAGGTATTAATCTATTGATTAGACACCAGGGTGGAATGCTAGCATATTGTGTCAAAATAATGTTTATTATTATTACTTTTTCTTTTTCAAGGAAGAAGAAATTAAACTTCTTGGCCCTTTTGTAGTTCATTACGTAAACTGAAACATATTAGTGAAACAAGGAAGTTAATTAGGCAAAATTAGTGAAGCATAGCAAATTAAATTACTCAATTTTTAATTCATTCTCTGCTTAGGACAGAAACAAGGTCTCTGCAGCGAGGCTACTCTATAGAAGGCAACCAGGTCACACCTGGGAACATGATATTAATTTCACTGCAGCCAATGAGCTTTGATTCTGTCTGATTTGAAATATATATATATATATATATATTATGAAATCTTTCTCACTGCTGATTACATAAAGTTCAATCTCTTTTAAAATCTAGGCTTAGGTCTCATTTGTTTAAGATATTATCATTTGTTTATATATATATATTAATATGGTGTCTTCATGGTCTTGTTTGTAAATCTATTGTGCTGTGTTCTTGAGTGTTGTGAAAGGCGCCTATAAATAAAATGTATTATCATTATTTTAAAGTAATGTGAAGGCAATGCATTTTATAATGAGGCACTTACAAGTCTTACTTTTGCCCTCATTCTCTAAAATGAATTGTTTAAACCAAATAACTGACCATGGATTTAATTACACAAGAGAATAGTTTAATATTCTTTAATATTCAGCACTGCAGCTTGACAAGTAAACAAGACAGATCAAAGACTGCCACCATCATCTCCATGACACCAGTGATCAGCACTGATTTGTTTGTGATATCTAGGCCATGTCAGATTAGCCTTCATATATTAACTGTCCATAATCCAAACCTACAAATATGCCCTCTTAATTCTGTGAGAGACAGCATTGGCTATTTATTATAAGACTTATTTTATGAAGGTTTCCAGTCCTGTTTTATTATCAATATGGATAGAATGCCATATTATATGCCAATGAAATCAGGAACAGAGTGTATTTGAACGGCAGACATCAAAAAGCAAGTCAAAATTTGGTGCGCAAAAGCCACAACACAATTTTATGCATTTCTCTTTACCCATCACGCAATCCTACACCACATTAACATGATATCCAACAAGTGTAATGCATTTGTCCGTCTCACGACAAGAACTGCATGCAGTGGATGTACTGTAAAGTTAACGGGCAGTCATGCAGAATGAACACTGACTGTGGCTCCAATCCGCTTGATTGCTTTGATTTTGAACGTGACCATGAAGACCACCTTCAACTCTCTTCTATTAATGCTACAGAAAGAATAGCTCTTTAAGTGTGTGCTGCCCTCACTTACCTCCACGAAATAAAAGCAGGGCAGCAAGGTAACGCTGTCTTTGGTCATCTTGCCTTTGAGTCTTTCCTTCGCAGACATGATAAACGGTGCGTCCCTTTAAAAAGAACCCGGTGCGCGAAGAGAGGAACGCTGAAGCCCAGCTGGTGCAATTTCTCCCCGTGTGCAGTAATTGCGCTCCTTTAGGCTGTCGCTTTCTCCATCCCCAAGTGCGCTTTTACTGCGGATACGGACACACGGAAAGATGATGTATCAAACCTGGCGACATCATGACTGAAACCATGACAACACAACCAACATCCTCTGAGGACGCGCCGATGAAAATGTTAGCAATGTCCAACACCGATTAATGTTTCAAGCCAACCTTCAACCTTCTGATTTGAGGCAATATGCTGACCAGATGACGTCAGAGGTGTGCTAAAAACCCATTTTCACCAGAAGCGAGCGCGCGCGCACGTGCGTGTGAAAGAGGTGGGGGCGTTCACGCTTCTTCACACTATCATTATTGTCAAACGGCTGAAAGTACGTACTGTACGGCTCAGATAGGTCGTAGATAAGGCGCTGTCTTTTATAAATACATCTTATTATACAGGATAAATGGTTTTTAAACAAGACACTGTAATGATTTGCTGAAATAAATCCCGTAGTGAAAGTATTGTAAAATACCTCATACTGTATATCCACATTTAGCGTGGTTATGAAAAAAGTGCCGTTTTTGGTACGGTCGAGGTTCTGCGTAAATATTGCATTCTATACATTCCACGCAGTCCTTACAGTTATTGCAGAGCGCTATAAAGAATGCTGCTAGTGAAAGAGTCAAACTAAAGTATTCATGTTTTATGAGCTCACTTGCAAGTATTAAATAATAAATATGTTATTAATTCTATTAAATAGGTATATGCATAAAGTGATACGCGAATAACAAAAAGTCAAAATGAGAACGTCTGTCTAGAGTCTGTATAGACAATAAAAATGACTCTTGAAAGTTTTCTTGAAACTTGAAAAATGAAACTTTTTTTTATGTAGCATGGCTCGGGGATATTTTTTCCCCTTTAAATGTCCTCCTAAACCCAATTTTCTAAACTCTTTAAGAGTAAACTTAGAAATATTACAAAGCCGACAGTAATCTGCTTTGCACTTGTTTTAGGGTACACACGCGCCATCTACTGGATATTTATGTAATGGATGAGTAACGATTGAATTCAATTTATATTAGGACTAGCGGTCTAGCTCATTTCCACCTCCAATTTTATTGTACTGTGGAGGAAGTTTATTTTATTTTTTAATCTGAAAATTATTATTATTATTATCGTTATTAGCTTTACTCACCAAAGAGTGTGCTTTTCCTCTTCAGTGTACTTGAGTTGTTTTGATGGACCAAAAGGTCATATGTCAAAGGTGCAAGATAAGTGTGAGACAAGGAATGCTAGAGACCTTACATCCTAGTTTCTAAGAATATTTGCATTAAATACTTTGCATCTATGGGGACATAGTTATGGATACATTTGTTGAATATGCAGTGTGATTAAATTAGTGAAGTATTTTACTGCAGCCGAATGACTGTGTGACCGTTTGACCATTTCTTGCAAGTTTTTTTTGTCTCATACCTTTTTTATATAAAACCCTGCATATATGGTGCTTTGCATTCTCAATCCCATCCTAAATCTTGTAGTCTACATAATTTGGTTTGTTTATTTATACGTTCTGTTTGAAAATTATATGCATATTGGCAAAACATTATGTTCTGTACTTAATTACTGCATTTAGATATATAGGTTAAGAGACTGAAATGTTGAGCATTCACATGAAATCAACTCTCGAGGGCATACACATTCAGTCTAGTAAAAGCTGTTTTGTCTCCCCCTCCTGGATGCCATTATTTGCCAACTGAACAGTTAAAATATAGCTGCACAACTAATTATAGTTTTGCATATAATTTTAAAAAAAAAATCCAGTACAGAGAGTGCTCATTGAAATTTTGTTGTTCACATCAATTGAACCAATTACAATTATGTAATCGTTCAAATGCAAATAATGGTTCAAAGTCCACTTGTGATATTCTTAAGATGTGTTTTTTTCCCTTCTACAGGTTATCTTAAGGGTTTTTTCCATTGTTTTAATTTTAGTTTTGGCATAACATTATAACATCATTTATAGTTTTGCTTTTCTTTTATTTAAAGAATAAACCAATCAAATGTATAATTGACATTTGAGGTTTAATACTATATAAAAACAATAAAAGATTTTCCATTTGTAGTGTTTTCAGCTTGTTTATGTTCATGTAAAAATATGGCATGCAAAAAGGTATTAACATAATTCAGTGTAAACTGTGATAATCGTATGCCTAATTAATAATTGCAATTACAATTTCAAGGGAATAATCGACAATTTTATTTATTCAGGTCTATTTATTCATCTTTAATTTTATTGCTTATTACTATTATTATCATTATTTTTTTGGTTGATTTTTCTTTTCCTTTCTCCCCTCGTTTTTTACATTTATTTATTTATTTTTCAATTTGTGTTTGTGGGAGGATTATGGGTGTGTTTAAATTGAGATAATCTATTCTTCACTGAATGTATCATTATGTATTGTCTTGTTAAAATACCATAAAGATGAAAAAAGATAAATAATAAAATAATAAATGCCAAAACTAAAATAGAAAATAAAACAAAATAAAAGTCAGTAAGAGTGTTTTGTGTGTGTATGTGTGTGCAGGAGACAGTACGTTCAAAACAAGCCTCCTTTAAAATGCAATATAATAAGCACTGTTGGGGGTAACGCATTACAAGTAATGTGCATTAATTCATCTCACTCTCAAAAAACAATTAAAAAAATTTAGTATTCATCAAAATGAATTAAAGTAATCTCAGAATATGATGCAAAACTGCAATAATTAAATTACACAAATGTGTCTAATTCCATTTTATTAACCAATGTTTTTGCTGCTGACTGTTGATGATCTAGTTCAACCATATTTACAAGCAAAAATGACTTTTGAATGACTGGAAAAACGTCTCTAGGTCATGGTTTATAGTTCCTCGAAGGAATGAGAAGCCGTGTCGGCGAGATGCTATGGGAACACCTCCAGTGTGATGGCTCTGAATGATGTGTGAAATCAGCCAACGATAAATTGGGACTTCATAGGCCAGGAAGCATAAAAGCACGTGGAATGCTGCAGGAAGATAGCTCCTGTCATGCAGCGGAGAGCAGACAGGGGATGCCAAAAGTGTGGTATCGAGACGTGGTGTCTCGTTCTTTCACGGAGATGCTATGGGACGCTATGGGAACGAGATGCCCACTCCTCCCAAATCCCTGTCTAGTGTGTGCTTGTGCACAGCTACGACAGTAGAACAGAAGAGCCCGGAGTGACTCGCATATCCAATCCGTGAAAACGGACAAATGTGTGGGGGCTGGACCACCCTGCAGCATTGCATATATCAGCTATCGGGACCCCTGCTAGCAGAGCCTTTGAGGCTGCCACACCTCGTGTTGAGTGCGCTCTGACTAGAGGACTCATATGACTGGTTGATGACATCCACTATCCAACTGCTTAAAGTCTGCTTGGTCGCTGGAGACCCCTTCTTGGGGGGACCGAAGCATATCAGCAACTGCTATGACTTTCTCCACAGGGCAGCTCTGTGGACGTATGTGTCCAGGACATATACAATTTAGCTTCTGCTGACCAGGCTCCCTCAAAGGAGGGGGGTTGAAGGTCTGTAGTACAGCTGGCTGAGGTGTGGCCGTAGAGTATAAGCCTGCAAAAATTCCAGAACTGTACCGACTGTGCGGTTAACTGGATCTTGTTGGCGATCTTTACACAAGGAAGTGAACAACTTCCACTTCAGGGCCTACAGTTTTCTCGTAGATTAAGCTCAGGATTGGAGGATGGTCTCAACAAACTCTGTTGAGAGACCTGTGGCTAAAAGTTGTGCCCCCTCAGGGGCCACTCTCAGGTTCCACAACTCCGGGCGAGGGTGCACAATGGTGCCCCCCGCCTGTGAGAGGAGATCAGAATTTCCCATGTAGGGCCGTCTAGGAGGTCCAAGAACCATACTTGGACCGGCCAGAACGGTGCTACAAATAGTAGACTGAACGCGTCCCGGCGCACTCTCTCCAGAACTCCTGGGAGCATAGCGATCCTCGGCGATAGCACCATCTCTGGGTGGAGCATCCATTCCCCCCGGGCCTCAGCCCCCATCTCAACAGGATATCTGCTCCTATGTTTTGATGCCTGGGAATATAGATGGTTCTCAGTGAGAGGGATCTGTCCCGCGCACACACAAGGATCTGGTGTAACAGCTTGTACAAGGGGCGCGAATGCAGACCCAGCAGTCACTGAAACTGCTTGACAGAGAGTGACCGGCCTTCTCTTACTCTCGTGACTGCAGTGAGGATCAACTCAATCCGAGCAGGTATCATGCAAGCCTGCATTGCGATCAAATCCACACCACACCAAGAAAAGTGGTTCTCTTTGCTGGAGAAAGGCACACTCACATTCTCGGCGTTCAGTCTCAACCACCGGGGTGAGAGTGCAAGGCCAAAGGGAAGACCGATATTGGTACGCTTTTCCCCTAAAAGCGAACTAGGAACTTCCCGTACATTTAGATGCCGGGATTGTATATGGCTCTCAGTCAGAGTAGTCTGTCCCAGGCCCACACAAGGATGTGGTGCGCCAGCCTGTATAAGGGTCGCAGACCTCCTTGGTGGTTGAACCAATCTAGCTGCTCTAGAAACCTGCAGAGAAGGTGGTGAGCCTCTCAGCTCTGCTACGTTTCCTGGCAGAAAGAAATGAAAGCATTTAATTTAACGCCCTGGAACAATAGCAGGGTTAGCAGATCGATCTCCTGAGGGCACTGAGGAGAGATGGTCACCTTAATGTGGTGTACGCCACTCTAAAAAGACCGGCAGGAGACTACAGATCTAGCTACTCTAGAGACCTCCAGAGGAGGTGGCGCGCTTCTCAGTTCCGCTACGTTTCTGGGCAAAAAGTCTGCTCTGCCTAGCAGCATCACGAACTGGAGAGTGATTATAGCACTCACAACGAGAGGCCAGCAGTGTTTCTGAGCTCTCATCCAGGTCTTTTAGCCTTTTTTTTCCGTGTGCAGACACGTAAAGAGACCGGGGTCTCCCCAGCACTCTAATCTCTGAGATAGGGACTTGCCCGTCTCAGTTTCCCCTGCTTGCAGTCAGGCTTTTTTTTTTTTTTTTTTTTTTTTTTACGGACACTTTACTTACAAAAACACAAAACATATTGCTTTAGCTGAATGACAGAAAGCTCTCTGCCGGCAGCATTCCACATGCTTTTATGCTTCCTGGCAAGTGATGTCACCTGCCTATGAAATCCCAACTATTCATTGGCTGATTTTAAACACGATTCAGAGCTGTCACGCTGGAGGCATTGCCATAGCGTCTTGTCGATGCGGCTCGAGTTCCTGAAGAGGAACTAACTATTGGGCTTCATTGTTTTCATTTTTTTTTTTTTTTATTTGCTGAAGAGAATTGAACTTTCTTCTCCTGTATTCTACTTTACAGATGTGAATTTACTTTTTCTTCAGCCTGAGGTTTATTTGTGACACTTTTTGGTTTGAAAGGGCTTTTACATTTTCTATAAATAGAAATTCTTATATTAAAAACAAACATTCATGCTCTGCCTATATTTAAAAAATAACACAAAAGTAACTCAAAAGTAACATAATGCATTACTTTCCATAAAAAGTAACTTAGTAACATAATTAGTTACGTAACTTTCCCCAACATTGATAATAAGTGTACATGACAAAACTGTACCAGGAGAATACATTTAGGAAACAAATTAAAAAAATTATTAACACGCAGAAAATTTAATTTATTATAAATAAACTAATGAAATATATACTTAAATATATACTTATATTTAAAATTAGTATCTAACAAAAAATGCACTTAAAAATTTAAAGCCTAATAATTCTGCAGGAATTTAATTATATTTTACGCATTACATTTATTTTGTTCAATCATGCTTTCTTCTTATTGGTACATAAAGGGTTGTATTAATATTAAGGATTTTTTATTTTTTTCAAAAATAGCACTACATGCCAAGACTTGTTTATTTCTCCCTGAGCACTTTAGTGCAGTTTCAAAACATAAAAAAAAGTCTGACTACATTTAATGAGGCACCACGCGCTGCATCAAACCAATGATATGCACTGCATAATTTCCAAAGTCGTCCGATCAGTTACTTCCACACTTTATGAAAGTTTTGGTATCATAAAGTTGCTGTGGTTTACATTTACACACATTACACAATATTTCACTAGTAAGTGACAACATGACCACAACTCTTCTGCTATAATTTTCCATCTAAATGTTTTAACACGTAGATTCAACATTTTACCCTTCATTAAAATCCTTTTCAAAGCATGACTTTTGTCCATTCACAAGAGGGCAGCAGCGCACAATTCCTACCTCATCTGAATTGAAGTCTCTTTCCTACATTTTAGTCAAAGCGGTACGCCAAATGACTTAACCTAAAAAAGAAACTCAGCTAGCCTAATTTTGTGTGTGACAGATGTATCAACAGGGTTTATCTAATTTTCAGATAGGCCTATCATTTCAGCGTTTAGAGATTGAACAAAACGCTTCAGCTGAGCGTTGGTAGTCTTCACATTTTGCAATATTCTTAATAATGAAGAGGAATTTGTTTGACAAGACCTCAGTATGACAAGCAGCAGCAAAGTGAGACTTCCAGTGAAAACTACGTGAAATATTTGGAGTCTCAAAGGAGGACTAGATAATCGATAACACTGTACGTAGCTAAAACAGTTCAAGTTCACGTTTGCAGGCATCCCATATCACTTATTAAAGTGAGGCACGCCTACAGCGCGTGCGGCTGCCCAGTTCATTCTCACAGACCACAGCGCACTTTCCAGCGCTCTCACTGTCACTGACACAATGCGCTGCTATTTCTGACGGATTTTTTTAACAAACAGTAACAGTGGAATAAGAGGAAATCATGCCAATGCTATCGTAGAAGCCGACCGAAGATCCTTCACTTCTTTCCCGGGATTGTTGTTTTTTTTATGTTTAGCCTAACCTTATCCACAATGCTTTACTTTCAGCTGGTGATCATGGCGGGGACTGTCATGCTGGCATACTACTTTGAGTACACTGATACTTTCAACGTGCACATCCAGGGATTTTTCTGTCATGATAATGCCTATACGAAGCCCTATCTCGGACCAGAGGAGTCCAGTGCGATCCCGCCAGCCATCCTGTACGCGGTGGTCGCAGGGGTCCCTGCACTCGTGGTGAGTAGTGTGTATAAAAGGTTAAAGGAGTTTTGAATGAGCAGTGCATGCTGGCCGTGGCTCTTGGGAATATCTTTATTTACATAATAGCGTAATGTTAATCAGCTTGTGAATTGTAGATTGTTATGGTGGAAAGAGTCTCAGTCAGCCTACCTGCAAAGTTAGGAAAAACAATAATTTAAATAAATATTTATACACAGAAGAATGTGTAATTTATATATATATATCTTAAAGGATTGAATATTTTAATTAAGAAAAAAATACATTCGTTTGATAAAAGGTGACAGTAAACATATTTCTGATGTTACACTAAAGTTTATTTTAAATGGATACTGTTCTTTTGAATTTCCCAAGAAAAAAAACAAACAGAAAATGTACTTATGATTTCTACAAAAATAATATAAACAGCACAACCATATCTCATAATTATAATAATAAAAATAAACTGTTTCTTAAGCAGCATACTAGAATGATTTCTGAAGGATCATGCGACTGAAGACTGAAGTTATGACTTCTGAAAATTCAGGTTTTCTGTCAGGTGAATAAATTAAGTTTTTACAGCGGTGGCTAAAATTATTAGAATGCCAGATCTAAAAAAATCTTGAAAATATTGGCATTTTTTCTTAACATGATTTCAATTCATAATGTTCATGAAACATGCAGATGGTTGTTCTGAACTATCAGATAAAGTGAGTAGTGCCATCAAACAAATAATTGAGATTAATCATTTGACAGCACTAGAAGTGAGTCATACTGTTTTTAGTCAAGTCAAGTCAAGTCAAGTCACTTTTATTTATATAGCGCTTTTAACAATACAGATTGTAGCAAAGCACTGA
>JAUMHQ010000046.1:1693430-1703636 GCA_032361165.1 Enteromius paludinosus | reverse complement strand
GGGGAACAGACACAGTCTCTATAGTGTAATATCTAGGTGAAGAAGTTACTATGTGCTGAGCATTAACTGACTGCGGTAACTGACAACATTTGATATGTCCACCCTTTGCAACAATTATACAATTATATATAAATATACTTATATATATATCTCTCTGTCATAGTGTCAATACATTTCCTGAGGACTTCAACGCTAATGTTATCCCATGCCTTCTGAAGCTTAAGCCAAAGGCTTTCTTTTGAATGTACAAGAGATCTGTCCAGTTTCATTTCCAACTCTCCCCAACTTAAGGGGGGCAGTTCAACGTCATCTGTGTTCCAACAAATTCCTTCATAGGTAGTTCAGGCAATTGTTTTATGGGTATTATAATGGCTAAGTCAACAACAACAACAACAACTGAAACCTTCTAAATATGGCAAGTGTTTTTATAATTTTGCCCACCACTGTGAATATACATAAAATTGTAAAAACAGTTCACAATACTGTAATTTTGGATAAAAAAGGTGCCTTGGTAAGCATAAGAAATGTCTCTCTAAAACAAAATAAAAAGTACAGACCCCAGACTTTTGAGTGATAGTGTACCTCAGATGCAAAAATAGAAATCAAATAAAATAGTTGTTGACACTTAGAGTATAAAAATAACAGCATAGTTCAAGAGTTGTTATTTTATTATTATTTATTATTTATTAGAGGTGACATCAGATTACCTTGTATGAACATGAAACCTACAAACGTTCTATTTTAATATAATTGCTGTGCAAAAAAAGAAGAAGAAATGAGCTATGCAGGGTGCCATTGGTCAGTGTTTGCTAGCTAAGCCACAGTTAATGTTAGGATCTGGCTTTGAGAAGTCACTTTTTGGCTCTAGACTCTAGCTTTCTGTGCCTACAGTATATTAAAAGAGAATTTATGATGAGCAGGATATTGTCAGCTCCAAGGATCAATTAAAGAGCACCAGTATCACCACAGAGCCTCCCTGCTCCCATCTCTCATAAGAATACCAATGGATTTGCTCAATCGATCTGAAAACACTCTTCCTGGCCTTATATTAAGGCCACACAATTTCACCCTCCAATTGACTATTATTATCGCCCATTTGCTGAAAGCATTACTTTTGAGCCTAGTGTGGAGGGAAAACTTCGATCTGGCCTCCAGTGTGCTCTGCGGTGGACAGAAAAGGTCAGAAATCAGCCTGACGGGTTCTTGAAGTGCAGGGCTTATACAGTGTTAATCGCAAATATTGCTGGCATGCTAAACTTGGGCATTTCTGACAAGACAACTGATAAGTTTACAAAATCTGAGACTTTAATGCAAGTGCATTTCTTATCCGCATTTTATATTAAACTTTGTGACAGACTTTATTCTGAGGAAGACAAATGAAAAAAAAAATGTAGTTGTTTTTTCCACATACAATTACAGTGTTGACAGGAGTTTTTAAATGCAATATCGCCATAAAAGTAGTCTATAATTGTGTCCTGCATTACTGTTTTTCAGAATTTATATGGTAGCTTTGTGTGAAATGTTCAGTGAAATTCAGGGAAACTGTCAATTTTTTTTTATATAACTTTTCTCCTCATAATTCTTACTTGTTTGTCATAATTATTGGATTAACAGTTTCTTTTTATCTCATACATTTGTTATATGTGATCATTTTAATTTGTCATAGCATCTTATGTGGTTGAAATAGAATTTCATATATTTCATTTGGTTCTTTTTTTAGTTGTAAAAGCTGTAAAATGCCTTCATAACAGGCTATTTTTATAATACTTTTATTATGTTTGTGTCCTTTTGAAGCTTAGAATCTTGATGTTATTGTGATTGCAAAGGAAAAAAATACAAACAGAGTTTTCTAAATGTGTCTTTTTCTGTTTGTTGGGAGAAAAAAGCGTGAATCTGGAACTACACTGTTTTTAGTTTTAAGGTTTTTGCTTTAAAAAATAAAAAAAACTAAACTTTTTTTTTTTCTAAAAGTTGAACCAGTTTTAGCGCTTTGCCTGACATGAGATGCTGCAAAAGACTTAAGATGTGAGCACAGTCTAGTGCATGTTTACTAAAAACTATGGAAAAGTAGTGCAGTAGAATGGGAAAACACATAATCAGCTCTCTATTTAGAGCAGAGCTTAACTAACATACAGAAGCTTGCCGTGCGTTTCTGACATCGCAGACATCAAGCATTGAGCTTTCATCAAAAGAGTGAAACACCCTCTGCCCTATCTCTTGTATGATGTAGTGGTTACATGTGCTTTTAGAGCGCTTATATATGCTGACCTGCCAAGCCAGAATCATTTTTCAGTGTGCTTTTACCAATGTACCAACCCAGTTTTAAATGGCACACCATTTTTCACCCTTTTTAACTGTCAGTGTAGAAGATTCTTGAGCAAACCGAATGGATTCATCACTGTGCACTAACTGACCTTTGGCAATTGTTCCAGACAGATGTGAAACCTGCCAGACAGAGAGTTTTAACTGTTATAATAGGATTTGACTCGCACTGCTCTCCCCAATTTCAATGTGACCAGCCACAAATAACAAGAAATATCATTTCAACACCTTCCAAAGCTCGAACTGCACTTGAGTCTGAGCCTGATCCACCACCCTCCCACAGTTGCTGGTATTCAAACTATGAAAAATGTATTGTACTATAATTGAGACATAAAAGCATGCAAAGAAGCAAATTATATGTTAGGATGGATTAAAAGTTGGGATGAATTGCTTTCATACTAATTACTAACTGAGCTCTTGAATAAATCGAACACTTGACCAGGGGTTTTAAAAACTATTAATGCAGGTGTGTTGTATTTAAACTTTTTTAAATAGTTTATTTGTGGAATGCCTGATAAAAGATGCCATTGATTTGACTCCAGGCTATGTGGAGTTGGAGGCAGAAAGCAGATGAATAGAATTCTCCCTTTATGGGGCTGCATCTCACGTTCTTTATATTAAATATGAATATGAAAACAATTGTTAAAGTTGTTAAAGGATTTGTTGTCTCCTGTTCATTGACAGATCAGACCAAATTCATTGTTAATATATTGTAAATATTGTATTCTGTAATATGGGTCTTGGATGATTTATATAATGCCTTAACTTTCCAAATTCGAATTTTCTACATTTAATCAATGTATTTTGCCTTATTGTACATGCCTCATGTAATCTATAAAGAGAAGAGATTCATGCTGCAGTACTAACAAGAGATGTCAAAGTAATATATATCCTCAGACTCCTGGCGTAGTGTTCCCACTTCAAAAGCTCACTCAGCTGTGCTAATGTTGAGATATCACGGATGTTGGAAAACTGGAGTTTGCTGCACTGTTGAGTTGGCTCAAGAGTTCACGAGTTCACCTGTCACTGCCTGTGTTTCTTCACATTGGTAAAAGTATTGGAATAAGGGCACCTTCTGCAGCTGATGTCTTTGCATGCTGTGAACTGGTTAGTTGCAGACACTTTTATCCTAAGTGATGTAATACAAAGTTGCAAACAGAGCAACCTGTTTGTCAAGACAAGTGCAAAATATGTACAAAAGTAAAAATAGAACATGCATTCACATAAATAAGAACAACGTCGCATAGTCCCGTGGTCCTTCTGGAGAAGACCACTCTCCCCGTAACAGGGATGAGTGCGTCCTTCAGAGCACCCCGAGAGGATGAGACGTCTTCGGCAGCATCAGAGGGGGAGTCAGATGGTGAGGCTGAAGCCATTTCGGGAGGGCACCGTGATGCGGTGTCTGCCCCGCCCGCGGTGGATACCGAACTGTCGGCTCAGCTTCTCCGTGCCGCGGAAGGAATCGGTTTGGAGGTGCTGGTCACGCCTGCACCCAGGCTCTTCGTCCCTCACCACTCTCGATGGGATTGCAGCCAGGGGGTATGCGGTGATCCCTCAGGTAGAGCGGTGCACTTAAGCCTGTGCTGTGCTGCCACCTGTTGTGATCAGCCGCGTCTACCATCAGAAGCGTGTAGGCTATCGTT
This sequence comes from Enteromius paludinosus, assembly GCA_032361165.1. Classification (NCBI taxonomy): domain Eukaryota; kingdom Metazoa; phylum Chordata; class Actinopteri; order Cypriniformes; family Cyprinidae; genus Enteromius; species Enteromius paludinosus. The sequence continues at coordinate 1,699,671 of JAUMHQ010000046.1, read as the reverse complement.
CGCTCTCGTGGGCGATCCCCCCGTCGAGGGTGTCCCCCCGCGGCACCCAGAGAGGATCCTGATCCGACCCCCGCCGATGCCCAACCGGTGGCCCGTCCTCGAGCTGGCCACGGGCAAGGGGCGCCACCTGCTGCACAGGGACCAGCCTTTAACACCCGGAGGGGCGGGGAGCGTTCCTGACACAGGCAGCCCGGAGGTGATGAGGACTGCTCATCGGGCATCATCGGGTGTGTACAGGCCTCCTCCTCCTGGAAGTTTGTGAATATTTGAAAAAAAAAGGAAAAACTAAATAAAAGCGATCCATCTGTCTTACAGCGGTATTGCTCTCACGGTGTGTCACGTGATAAGCAAGACGCGTCGCCATGGAAATAGTAAAGGCGAACGTTCTAAATAACGGTCGCCTAAAAAAAACTCACTCTGGCGGGACTGCTGGAATATTTTAAACTCACTGCTGAAAGGGTTAAATTTGAGTTGAAAACATTATTAATTACCAAATATTTACTAAAATCTCAATCTCTGCCTATGTTGTGTAGCTACTTAAAAGTCTTATGACCAATTTTGGACCATCCCTCGCCACAGATGTTTCAGTTTATCAATTTGTCTGGGTTGTTTTGATACAGCAGCATTCTTTAGGTTAAGCCACAGCATTTTGCTCTCCATAAAGTTGATCCTAAAGGATTCAGTGAATATGTCATTGATGCAAGCCATCTATAAAGGTCCTGCGTAGCTTAAAAAATGAGCTGAACCAATGTATAGCAAGTTATCACAAAACCCTGATATCTTTCTGCATCTTTATTCTTTCAAAGTCTTCTGGCACTAATTGCGAGTGTTTTTTTTCATGCTTCCTTTGACCCTGGTGCACCCTGCCAGTTTGGCAAAATCAAGTTCAAGACCTTGCTGGGAACTGGCATCTGGCCGGCACGAAATCAACCTCTAATCATTTCCATTGTGTTCATGAATTGGTCTTTATATGTGTTCCAGTGTTAGCTGAAATACAGCATGATTTGGTCTTCGAGCCTAGAGAATTCGATTTTAGCTTCGTTTAGATCTTAATTCTAAGCAAAGATTAAGAAAAAAGCAGAGAAGAACGAGTATGTACTAACAAAATGCACCATTAAAAGCCTCTTATTTGATTTTTGTTGCTGTTTTGTCTGCAGATTACAGTGACAGAGTCCGTACTCTTCTTGCTGCAGTACGTCTCCGAGGATCTAGACAACCGAGAGAAGATCATTGTGATGGGCGACTGTTGTTACCTAAACCCTCTGGTCCGAAGGACATTTCGCTTTCTTGGTACGTCTTAACAGATGGAAGCGCACCAATTAGGGCAAAAGTAGATTTAGATTTGTCCCTTTTCTTCTGTGTCTGTGCCTGCAGCAGAACAAAGGCAAACCGAGATGTCAGACGCACATACAGTACTTGCAAGTTTCTTGTGAGGGGCAGACGATACACTCATGGTTCATGTCAAAGCATTCTCTTCAATTATTTATGATATTTCTTCTGCAGAGAGGAGTTGAAGGGGGAAAGTATGGGATGTTTCTTTCCCCTGGAATCAGACCAGAGCAGATATGAACTGAATAAATCCAGTAGATGCTTAAAAGAAGTATCCACATTACATTTCAATCATGCAATCTTACAAAACTAAGAAAATAGGTTTGAGGTATCAGTGTATTTAATGCTATTTATTTTTTGTAGCATCTTCTAATCAACATGACAGTAGTTATTTATCAGGATTGACAAGAACATAATACATTAAACATGTTAAAGAGCTGATTGACATGTCTGAATTGCAGTGGCAAAAGCAATATTGCATAGTTTTAGTAAATTATAGTAGTGTGCATCATTTTCTACAATCTAGCTTTTAAAAGGCAACCTACCAAATTATGAATTTAATCAAACCCCAGTTTCCTAATCGTGAACCTTTAACAAGTTCATCCTGAAAAAAAAAAAAAACACTAATTGTACTAATGCAGTAAGTGTTAGAGAGATGTCGCATGGTTTCTGCATTATTCCTGCACAGTAAATTCACCGGCTTATCTGTTATGCTGCTCATCTCGCTTCCCATTTAAGTGTGCAATCATGTAGTTTTACGAACCATATGATTACACTTGAGAACATCTCAGCTGAAGTTCAGTGCTGTGCCACATTAGATTTCTGGTTAAAAGATGGAGCCCTCTGGAGCATAATGAATAAGCTTGTTAATGTGGGGGCCGACGGAGGAGCTGTGAGAGTAAACTGACAGCGGTGGTGCTCACTGTAAACTAGTTTCAGTCTGCTGCTTCTCCAAGCTCTACTCATAGACAACATTCAATGTGACAAAGCTGCCCACTCTTAAATTAAGATTTGAGTAGCAATCCTCTGCTTTCGTGCCCAATATTGTTGTTGTACAAAAATATGGAGACTCACCCAGCACTGAATGGGCTGTCATTTTCCATGATTTGATTCCAGTTTTTTTTTTGTTACATTAATTAATAAAAAGTTATGTGCAATTAATCATCCCACTTGACCAATATTCACACTAATGTGCAGAAGTTTAAAATAATATATAAATATTATTTCAAACTTCTGCACATTAGTGTGAGAATATATATTTTTGCCAAGGATGCCGTAAATTAATCAAAAGTGACAGTAAATACATTTTAAATGTTTTTATGCATCCTGAACATTAACCAATTCCACAATAAATTTAAACATTATACCTTATATGAATACTGATGAGAATAATAAATGCTTCTTGAGCACCAAATCAGCACAGTAGAATAATTTCTGAAGGAGAATGTGCCACTAAAAAAGTAAAAATATGATAAATGTTTTTCCATAAAATGAATAAATGACTTTTTAATATATTTTAAGAGATTATGTGCAAAAACAGATAATAGATTTACAGATAACTTGTAAAAAAGTTTTTTTTTTAATTATGTAAGGTGTATTTTTAACCAAATCAAAATAACCCAACTGCTGTTTGATTAATTAGAAATGCACAAAAAAGTACAACGCACAAATGCTCTGTTAAAAGCAGTGTTCTGTTTTTGCAAATCAATTCTTAATTTTAAGAAAGTCTCATGACATAAACTTATTTTGGTGCTTTTTTTTTTTTTTAGCAACAGTGAACAAATATTTCAGTTCTGAACCCCCCAATGTATACCTATATCAGTTTAATAAAAATGTGCCAGGGTTAATACATTGAACCTTTGTTTTAGTGCCACTAAACATAAATTTTTTGCCATGAAACGTGCAGTAAGGCACGTAAAACAGGTATTTTAAGGTTTTATAATATTTAACAATAATGCTGTATTTACGGGTATTTTTGATCAAATAAATGCATTCTTGTTGACATTTTTTTTCCCAAAAATACAAAACCTCAAACTTTTAAACAGTAGCGTGAAATCCTAGATTAGTGTTTTTGTGTTTCACCAGGTGTGTACGCATTTGGCCTTTTTGCCACAGACATCTTTGTAAATGCCGGACAGGTGGTAACGGGAAATCTATCTCCATACTTCCTGACGGTGTGCAAACCCAACTACACAGCGCTGGGGTGCCAACAGGTGGTGCGTTTCATCAGCCAACAGGAAGCCTGCACGGGCAATGAGGATGACATCTTACACGCTCGCAAATCCTTTCCATCCAAAGAGGCGGCCATCAGTGTTTATGCAGCTCTTTACGTTGCTGTGAGTGAGCTTGACATATAAACATATAAACAAGATAAGTCAATCTCAGTGGTTTCTGGTTTATTATAAATAATTTTTTACTATAAATAGAAAAAAGAACATAAAATGCAAATCTGATTCAAAGCTATATACATCATGGTTTGAAATCTTGCAATTTAAGAATGCTGTTTATCAACAAGTTAAATCAGGAGGGCAACAGAATGCGCTGTAAATAAGGGTCTGACAGAATGTTGAAAATGAACTAAATCTAACAATATGCAAAGAGCTCAGAGAAGAATTAAAACAATAATTAAATATCTTAATTTAATATGATGTACAAAGGAAATAAATAATATATTATTATTATGACCTTTTTCTAAAGCATATGCATAGCTTTTGCAAGCAGTGCAGGAAAGAATTTATGAAACCACAGTATCTTTAATGCCTGAGGGCATAGTGCCCTTTTTAATATTTAGTCTGTACATCACTGATTATTCAGAATGACTTGTGATTATGCTTATCTTATAAAATTGTTGTCCGATTTAAGATTTTAGAAAGAGCATAAAAGCATTTTGCTCTAACTCCTTTCAAATTCGAATGAGAGAAGCCTTTTATCCATGCTATGGTATTGATCCAGGCATGAATTAGGTTTCGTAACATGTTTTTTTTCCAAAAATGGTGCACTTTTTATAAGCATAAAAAGCCATTTTCCATTTATTCTTGAAGTCCAAAGTCTTCCAGGGCCGTCCCAGCTATACAGCTCTCATTTTAGACACAGAAAATTGATTTTCATTTTCCGTCAGCTCTCTCAAGGTCTTTAAGTTGCTTTGCCTCGCGCTCTGATTCTCGATCATGTTAACATCTGGGGTGATCTGTAAGATTTAATACAGGGGTGTCCAATCCTGCTCCTGGAGGCCCAGTCTCCTGCAGAGTTCTGCTCCCACCCAATTAAACTTGCCAGGATCAGCTAATCAAGGGTTACTAAATAACTTCCAGGCAGCTAAACTCTCCAGGAGCCCTCCAGGAGCAGCCCTAATTAAATTCAATTCAAAGCTTTTGCAGAAATGCATCTACATGTCCTGAGATCAAAATCATACAATATATTAAATCCATTAAATATTAGGAAATGTCACAAGTTAATGTACACAGAAAACATCCTATTTTTGTGCAATGCCAGAAATGTCTAGAAGGATATAAATAAATGAGAATCATATAAGTGCATATTTCTCCTAGCAACCTTGAGACCTTAATCATCCCAATCAAATTAATTACTCTGCATTACTAATAATGAATAATTCAGAAATAGTTTACATTCCAAGTGGGCATGTTTTAATAGCCTCAAAGCAGATGGTAAAAAGTCCAAACTGCTCTTCTAGGAGATTTATTTAATGGGTCTTATGACAATAATAAAATGAATAACTTCCCTATAGACAGAAATAAACTTTCATCTGTCATATCCAAAATGGCATTGTGTCATACAGTTAGAGGAGAGGAGGAGAATCAATAGATCTAGCGTGCCTAAGGGCTGCTTTGTTACTTAATTACCTCGTTTGGCCTGTGATGGAATATCAGAATAGTTCTTTACCTGAAAATCTAAATTATGTCACTATTTACTCTTTCACCTCCATTTCAATCCCATTTCCCTTCGTCTTTGTAAAGTGTAGCACAAAAGTATTCAAAACCTCTAAAATATGTCAGAATACAAAGTTTGCATCTATAGTTCACATTCAGATAAAAAAAAAAAAATAGTCAAGTTCAATTAAACAAATCTTCATATCTGCTTTTGTCATCAAAAAAGCTTTTTGAATAAGAGTTTTAAAGAAAATAAAGAGTTTTGAATAAGATAAGAATGAGTAAAGTCAGGGTTTCTGCAGGTCTTAAAAAGGTCTGAATATTTTTGTATGCATATGAGATGATGTTTGAAGTTTGTTGTTGAAGATAAGAATATTTTCTGGCTGGAGACCACCTGATGACCTCTCTTCCAGGCTAAGGCTTCACCCATTAGAAATGGGTGTATTATTAGCATCGTAGATGTATTTTACAACTGAACTCTCTGGGCAACCAGTGACTTCCAGGAAAGTCTGGATGGCAACCGAGGAAGGTCGGTGACGCTGGAGTGACAGCTGACCTCCAGGAAAGTCTGGCGGGGTAACAGGGGCCAGCAACCCCTGTTGCAGCGCTCGTAAGAGGGCACCAAGCAAGCTACAGAATCAACAAATGAGAAATACCCCCAGAGTCTCCCGAGAGGGGGGGAGGATGAGAGGCTCACCAGGACAGATTCAATGGCTACAACAAGGACAGTAATAAAGACGCAGAGAAGGCTCAGACAAACCACCTTGACTGAGGAGGTACCAGAGTTGAAATGCAGTTGTGGAAGGATCTGCAAGGGCGTAAGGGGGCTCAAAATACATCAGAGCAAGTCCGCGTGTGGACGAGGACGGATGCATGCACACCGCTCAGACAAACTGTCTGGTGAGACGCAGGAGAACCCTAGGCAGGAAGCACACCATAGTCCTAGAGATCTCTCAGTGCCGGCAATCCTCCAAGATCACACAAGGAGACCCTCCAACGCCATTCCAGAAAGCCAATACCAGCCA
>JAUMHQ010000046.1:1623847-1646841 GCA_032361165.1 Enteromius paludinosus | reverse complement strand
ATATAATTTTTGTTGTCCCTTATCATTGCAAAGTGGGTGGAAAATAAAACCAGAATATTTTACAATAAGTAATTATATTTTATGTGTAAGCAATTACTGATTATTTTTTCCATAATATTGCCAAGCCCTAAATTCTGAGAATTTATGCTGATATCCAAACTTTTGCGAATAGTATTTTGCTTAAACTGTTTAAACCTGATACCTTGTGTTTTACCTTAAATGTCAAGTGATTTAGCATAATCAGTGTAACTCGTTGAACATTAGCTTCATGTCAGTTCCTATTTTAATCAATTATAGAGTCATTAATCAGACTTTGTGAGGCTATTGTAGCATTAATTTAATTACTACAGGAATACAAAAAAATTAATGAGCTCAGCTTGGAAGTTTTTTTTTCTTTTTTGCTTACTTTTCAAACTTGGACTAGTTTGCTTTGGTATAACAGCCTATGTTTGGGCACGCAAACAAACGAAAAAAAAACAAAAAAATTGCTTGCTGCTACAAAAAACCACATTAATCCTACAGCACACACATTTCTTCGAAAAGCATTTGTTTTATACTTTTACTTTTATACTACCAAAAAAAAAAGAGATAAAAAAAGCATCAAAAGTCTTTAAGGAAGCAAAGTCTAGGACAGCAAAACAGTGCAAAGGGAATACGAACAGCTAATATGTCAGCTGGAGATGCGACAGTGTTCAAAAATGTGCAGGGAAACACACTTTAGTCAGTCAGCAGCGGCACGGATGAGTCACCTGAATGTAGTCTGGAGTTCTTACTCGCTCTCTCTTTATTTTGATGTGGAATTCCATTGTCTTCTTATGGGTACATGAGAACAAACAAATATTAATAAATAAATAAACCGCACACAATACAACAAACAACCCACAGCTATTTAGAAATGTGACAGAACAGCTGTGGCGCCTGCTTCGCCTGAGCGCCTCGGCCTGTTAATAAAATACGCAGGATAAATATTTAATCCCCAGTTGAAACGAAACAACCTGTGCTTTTTATTTGTCCTGCATCTGTGTAGGAAATGCATGCCGTTGGAGTCGGAGGGGAACAGGTTTCTGTTTGGTGTTTGACAAAGACTCTTCCCATGGGTGGAGAACAGCATGGCTGATGTGCTTCCTTGAATTACACACTTCACAAGCCTCTGTCACTTTCTCAATCAAGGCCTGTTATCTCCAGCTGCTCCGACACTGATCACGACCTGGTTTTTACACCCGATCTGCGGCGTTGGAACTCTATGATCTCGTACCCGACAAGAACTCTTCATGTTGATGCCAAGGAAGGAGGTGCTACTGATTTGTCTTGAATTGATTTGGTGCTTGGAAAGTCTGGGTTTGGTGGAAGGGTTGGGAAGTTTCGAAGCGGCCTCGGGTCAGCGGGTTAAAAAGAGTGAGGGCCGTCTAGCGGTGCTTAGGTCGGTGTGGATCAGAGGCTGCTGGGAGAGTGGCGTCACTCATTAAAGCCGCTCCTCTAATGCAGTCCCCCATCCCAATTAACCACCGCCCCTGTTTAGAGCAATTAGTTAAGCTATTAGCACTCCGCTCGTGACTGCGAGCATGGAAATGAGATGAGCGCCGCTGCATTATTTATGAGGCACAAGTGGGGAAAGTGCCTCAAACGGGCCTTTGGCTCGCTCGCTACTCTTGGCCCTCTCAGCAGTTCAGCTCTTCCACCCCATTGCCTCTGCTGGAATTTGCACCTCTTTAGCAATTCCACTTTATGGAAGACGGCTCCAATCTTTCCAAACCCCTCTCATGTTTAATGTATCGCTCCATACTGCAGACGAACGCTAAACAATAAAACTGTTATCTTTAAAATCAAAGATGTCAAATATTCACTGCGAATGTACAGTAAACACTTAAAAATCAGCAATCGAAAAGGCAATATTGATGAATAAAGTGCCCCTTTCAATGTCACTTTCTCTTATCTCCTGCAGATCAAAGAGTGCCCAGATGAATGTTATGTGTCACATGTAAGCAGGTATTTGAAATTGGATTCTGGGCCCTCCTGTACAGTAGTTGTGTCGTCCCCAAAGGGATATGTAAAAGGCTTGTTACAATGATTGCAAGCTGCGATTTAAATTTTTACTTACATTTATATTTAGGACATTGCAATGCTGTGTTATTAGTTATACATAAATATTATATATTAGTAAAGAACTAATAAATAAGTTACATATTTAATAAAATTTTACCTGAAAAAAAATTTCAAAGTGAAAAATCACTCATATAAATGAAAATAATCATATAAATGCTTAATTCTTCTATTAAACTGGGCAGTTTTTCTTTTTACAAATGTATATTAAAAAATTTACTACTTCTTATCTACATTTCAAGAGTTCACGCTTTTCTCATTAGTTTCATTTTGCAGGTTTGGCGTGCTGTCAGGGGAGCGAGCCCGAGAGAACGGCGAACCGCGAACCCTAGTGGTATGAACCCTAATGTGGGCAAGGGTTCGAAGTTCGGCTCGGTCCCGTACTGCTCCCCCCGGAGGTGTGAAATAGGAATTTAAGGCGGAGAAGGGGAGGCGGAGGGATGCTTGAAGCGAGATGTGGGAGGTTTGAAAATCGGGGTTTTTATAGTGAATAGGGGAAGAATCTATTGGGTGAGAGTGATTGGGAATAATTAACTGATGGCGATCAGCTGTGTTTGATTAATTCGTGTTGCGTTTCCTCTCGAAATGCGTTATTTGCAAAACGTTCACTAAAATTACTCTGAATTTCCCAAATGATAGATTAAATACATAACCGTGGGCTTAAAAAGATAGTTCACCATAAAAGGAAAATTCTGTCATTAATTACATATCTTCATATTGTTCCAAACTTGTAAGACCTTCATTCATCTCCAGAACACAAATTTAGATGTTTGCTGAAATTCAAGAGCTTTTTGACCCTGGATAGAACAACCACATTTAAGGACCGGGAAGGTAAAACAAATATTATTAAAATAGTGAAATCAGTGGTTCAACCGTAATGTTATGAAGCTGCAACAATGCTTCCATTTACATTTAGTCATTTAGCAGACACTTTTATCCATTGCAGCTTACAAATGAGGAAAATGGAAGCAATGAAAATCAATGATATGCAAGTGCTATGACAAGTCTCAGTTAGTCTAATGTAGGACGTTTTTTTTTTAATGTCATAAAAAGAAAACAGATAGAATAGGAAGAATTATTTTTGTTAATTGTATAACAAATAAAAAGGAAACAAATGGATAGAACACAGAAGAATAGAGAAGTTTTTTTTCAAGAAAATAAACAGTACATGTCTGAAAGGGTCAAGATTTTTTTAAAGAATAGAATAAGAATAGAAAGTGCTTGTTAGAATGTGAAATAAAAAACGTCAAGGTTACGAACGTAACCCACGTTCCCTGAAGGAGGGAACGGAGAAGTAACAGATGGGAACTCGCCAGAGAGACCAATTGCCTTTGAGCTCTTTGCTAAAGGCCAATAAAACATTGGCGTGCACTGATTGCGCTCAGAGCCGTTGCCGGCGTCAGCGCGTCGTCAGAGTCATGGCAGGAGAAAGTGTAACGTCTCCGTTCCCTCCTTCAGGGAATGTGGGTTATGTTTGTAACCTAGACGTTACCCTTTCAGTTGAATTACTTTGACGTTACAGATGGGAACACCCATGGAAAAGGCCACTTCTCTGAGGACGCGTTACGTGGAGATCCCCTGCCAACTGGCCAGATTTTTTTGTTTTTCCAGTTCGTTAACAGAGGAAACTGCACGTAACCTTCCCAAGGGGCCCAATAAGGGGGGCGCGACAGAGTTGCTTTCAGTGGTGCTGAAGCAGGCGGTTGAGGGCGGAGCTCATGAGTTAACACACAGTTCTGGCATGTGGAAATAAAGAAATACAATATATAGACAAAATTAAAATAAAATAAAGAAAAAGTTTTTGTAGCCACAACCTAATGGGCAAAGGAGACCCAGCAGGAGCGCAGTCGGAGCTACTCTGCATCTTGGTCCGACTGTGGGGCAGGAGGACTCGGGTTCGCCTTGGCAGGGGGAACCACTGAGAAGAGCGCATTTAATAGTGCAGCAAGCCGACACCAGCCGGCCTCCCGCAACCTGCTTGTCTGATTTAAGACAGGGGAGGACACAGCCTCTACGCAAAGCTCATAGAACCTGGCAAAGGTGTTGGGTGTCGCTCAGCCTGCAGCCTTACAGATATCTGCTATTGAGGCGCCGTGAGCCAACTCATAGGTGGAGGCAACACTCCTTGTGGAGTGGGCTCTCAGACCTAAGGAGCATGGCTCTCCCTGGTATAAATAAGACAGGGAGATGGCATCAACCACCAAAAGGGCCAACCTCTGTTTGGAGACAGCATTCCCTTTCTGCTGACCTCCATAGCAGATGAAGAGCTGCTGAGAGCGTCTGAAGCTCTGAGTGTGGTCTACGTAGAGGCACAATTTGCGTACGGGACACATTAACTCTAAGGCCGGGTCCCAAGGGACGCACCCTCCAGTACATAGTGGTATGCTGCTATGGCAGCAACATACACTTTGCGAGTCGAAGGGGACAGCCTGCGCTCCAACTTATCCTGCAGGAAGGAAAGCACCACTGCAATCGAGCATCTCTTTGGGTCCTCTCTTTGAGAGGAGCACCAGTCCACAAACAGACCCCATCTCAGAGCATAGGCCCTGTTGAGGGGGCCCTAGATTGGGAGATGGTAGGCTTAATAGGCTGCGACACTCCGGGGAAACGTCAATCTGGAGAGTGCCACGGTGCCATGCCCATCTCGAGACTCGATCGTGTAACCATTGCTGAAGCAGTCTCATAGGAAGCAGCCCCATCTGTGGCTTCCATATGCCCCAGGAGCCTCTGAAAAGTTTTGAGAGGGACCGCTGTTTTGTGCCTGAATGACTCCAGACATATCAGTATGGCCTGCGCGCACTCCCCCAAATGCTAGAACCTTGTACTCTCGACGCTCTAACACAAACTGCAGGAGGGGTCTGTGTCAAGGCAAAATAGAGATGTGAAAGTACGAATCTTGGTCAATGGCTGCGAACCAATCCTGGCACCGAATGCATGTTAGTATGCACTTCGGTGTGAGCATCTTGAACGGCAGCCTGAGAAGGGACCGGTTCAGAGCTCGAAGGTCCAGGATGGGTCTCAGCCCACCGCTCTTTTTGGGCACAATGAAATAGGGACTGTAGAATCCTGACCTCATCTCGGCTGGACGGACAGGCTCGATTGCATCCTTCACCAGTAGGACTGGAACCTCCACACACAGGACAGCGGCGGTCCACTCCAGGCGGCGGCACTGCACGGGCAGAGATGCATCGCCACAGCGCGCTTGACCTGGGGGATCGTCACGTACCCCCTGGCTGCCCCTCCATCGAGGGTGGAGAGGGGAGAGGAGCTGGGGGCCAGGCGTGACGAGTACAGGGCTCGCCACGACCTGGTCAACTCCTTATGCACCTCCGGGAAGAAGGGCACTGGTGGGGGAACCACGTCGGGGTCGCGGGCCGAGAAGCCAGATACCAATAATCCAGCCTCGATGGATCAGACGGGGGCACACGAAATTTTGGGTCATCTATCCCTTTAAATCCCATGATCAACTATTTTTGTCTATGCTTCCCTACTTTTTCATTATCTTCTTTCTTTCTCTATACAAACATAAATGTAACAAAGGTCATAAAAAGGTCATAGGTCAGTGATTGTTGGACTTAAGCTGCACGCCTGCTTATATTGCTGAGATATTTCAGAGCGATGCAATGGAGCAGACTTTATATTCTCACACCCGCACATGAAACTGCCCACTCATCACTGACTCCCTGGCAGAAAACTATCAGTGGAGAGATTTTCCAATAACTTCTTCTCATTTGCACAAAGAAGTTATCTCTGAAATCATTCTCTTCACGCCTATATTTGAAAAACCCCCACGAGACCTTTTCTCTTAAAACACAGAGTCCGCTGCACCACTGGTGGTTTTAAGAACTGTAGATTAATCTGACACTATCGATCGGATCTAAAGTCAAATGCAGGGCGCACCTGGTCAGGAAGCTCGTCTTTTCTGGCCCCTTGTGTCAATCATTAGGCTAACGATCTCGTTATTCATTTGCCTTTCCAGCACCTCGCAACAGGGAGCGGTGGCGACTGTTTCTCATCCTTGTGTTTGTTGAGTTTCCAAATATACCCATGCTGCCATGCAAGAGAGAGAGAGAGAGCGCAGACAGAAAGAAAGAGAGCCTCCCCCGAAACATTTGGAGGTCCATCTGTGAGAGTTTTTTTTTTTTTTTTTTTAAAGAAGAAGAAGAAGAAAAAACGTTATGTACTCTCTGCTCGTCAGTGGACCTATCAGAAATTTCCAGAGAGCTATATGACTTCCTTGACAGCTGGAGCCGTATCTAGCAAGACCCACGTTTTTTCTCCCAACAGTCTTTTCCCATCTTGGTCTCTTTCTCCATCGCCCTCCCTTTTTTTACAGCTTCATAAGGGAAGCTGACTTTTTGATGCTGGACTTTGATTCTCTTTCAAACTCTCTCTCTTTCTCTCCCTCTGCTGGTTTTATCTTGCTCCCTGCAGGCGATGCGTTCCAGTCCACCATGCTCGGCAGGGGCTGCTGGAGCGCTGGGGTATTTGGAGAACATTAATGATTCTAAACAGCCAGAGGAGCTGCCAGGAGAGTCCAATGCTTCGCAGTCCATGGGTAGAAACCAATATATATGTGTGTGTATAAAAATACATAAAACCGCCTTGACAAGTCATCCGCTGCCCGGCCACAGAGCAGGGCGACCTGCTGCGTGGAGCAAGATGAGAGCCATGGGCTTTAAAAACAGGCCCACTTGCTTAACTGACTCCATTTGCTCCAATCAAAATGGTTTTACTTGGATGGATGAGTGGATGGTCTTTAAAATTAACCACAAGGCTTAGCTTGCGAAAAGAAAGGCGCAGTTCGCCAAAACCCTGTGGACAGCCGGGACTGACTGGATATTAATGAAAGTGCTACATTCAGTGTTGCATGTGTTTAATGATTCAAATGTGTCGGAATGCAGGCATCAATTATTCACGTAGGATGCCACGACTGGGCAAGGTTACAACTATTTTTTGGTATCATATAAATTTCATGAGCATGTAGAGAAAGAATTCAATGAGCAGCATGTGTCTCGCGTGTAAACCGTTTTTGTAAGGGAGATGCTGAAGGGCATGCAGATCGCTGCAAAGTCTTGTCATGGAATATATTACCAGGCTTCAGACTACCCACACACAACTCTCACAAGAAACAAATTAGTCACTGAAAACTTTTCCCGAAATGAAAACTGATTCATGCGGTGAGATTTGCAGGCTAGATTGGACTCGGTAAACAATATACAGTATGTTTGTTTTCTGCTCTTGCCTGATTACTCACGCTTGTCATAGTTTGCTTGTTAGCCTGTGATCATTTGCTGAAGAGACTAAATGCATTGAGAAAATATTGCTCATACTGTAGAGTGGAGACTGAAAAGTCTGAGATCACTGGTAAAAATGTCTCTAATTTAGCACATTTTTATTACAAATCATAATATGAATGTAAAGTAGATTTTTTTTTGTTTTTTAGATATCGTTTGTTTGGTTCTCTCTCTTTTGCCAGCACAATCATGACTTTTCTTTTATCGTTTCGGGAATGAAGCAGCTCTGCATTTTGTGCACAGCACAGTTTGTCACTGACTCCACAGGTGAAACAATTCATATTCATATTCAAAAACAGTATCAAAATATGGGAACATTACCTTTTTTGATGCCCTGGTACTGATGAAAGGCTAGAAAGACACCTGTTGGTGACCTATAAATAGTGCAGAATTATAATAAAATACATTATATATTAATCTACTATATCATACACATAATAAAGGTTCCTATTTTTAAAAAATACTAGATTATATGTTTATTTACAGCTTCAAATGGGACTTTAAATCACATATTTTCAAAGCGTTTCAAAACGTATGAAAGTTTACTGGTTGAAATTTACCCTGCAAAGCCTTCGTTGGCTACCACTTTGTTTCTCGCTCTATAAATAGCTATTGGACTTCCCTGGGACAGTCAGACAGAGCCATTAAAACACAAATCAGTGAGCATGGAGACGGCTAATGATCGACCCAGCAGATCTATGAGCAGCAGGGGAAAATTCCTCATTATAAGCTATATGCTGTCTAACTGCTCCCACCTGAAGGCAACATTCTCCATATCCTTTACCATAATGCTATGCTCACTGACCACTCACATTATGTACAAATACAGGTCTGATTGAAATGACATCTTAGTATAGTTTCCTCATTTAAAGGAATTGTTCACCCATAATGAATATTCTGTCAGTGTTCATATACTGTCCTTAAAACTCATGATCTAAATTCCACATGTTCTGAAGCATTGCTTTAGCTGTAGTTTGACTAACAGTCTCGAATTAAAGTTGCTCCCTGATAATCTTCCCCTCCATTGAGCTGTTAACTGCTCCTAACGAATCATTGAGTCAATTGAGCATCAGTCCAATGATTCATTCATGAAGCGGACAATGGTACTTCTTTAATGGACATGCCAAGGAAAGCTAAAGAGGATATCAAGACTTAAATAAACGCTATTGTATGGCTTATGCACAATTACAAGCAACTTTGATTTTGAAAAAAAAGCATGAGTTTTATGATAGCTTTATCTCTTTTTTTTTAAGTTTCAGAGGACAAGTCGACATTCACTTACTGAAAAAGTGGGCATGAAATTCCTCAAAAAGGCACATTTTGTGATCTTGAATTAAACGCATTTGAAAGGACATGAGGGTGAGTAAATGATAGCAGATTTCATTTTTAGGTGAACTGTTCCTTTAAGAATGAGTTTTGAAGCGCAAAAAAATTAATAATTAAAAGGGTGAACGATGATGATGAAAATGTGACAAACCTGTGTCACAAAAAGGGAAACTTTAGGACACTTTGAGGGTAGACATTACCCTGGATTACATCACAAGTAGAAAGCTACACTTCACAAAGCTCATTTTTATTCTCTGCCCTTTCCTCTTCCCCTGGAGATTCCGCCTTGTAAACAATCAATTTGGTAGGGTTTGAATAAAGGGTGACTCATAATCAAAAGATAAAGCAATAGGTATCTGTCGATACATTCAGCCGTGAGACAGTCTCTGGCACGGAGAGCAGAGACAGGTCGCAGAGATTAGCGCTGACCTTTGCTGCTTTGACATTCGACCATTTGACTTAATTAATAGCGAGCAGCTCCCCCGCATGCCATTCGTCATGTGTGTACTGTCGTCGGGCAGCTTTGCAGGTTAGTCTGACTGCGCTGTCATCAAGCTGGCTAGCACGAGAACAGGATCCGACAAGATAATCAGCATGAAGCTCAGTCGGCGAACCTGTAGGGAGGTGTGAGGGGAAGTGTCTCAAAGTGGCATTCATTACTATGTAAAGAACTGAAACATCCAGAAATGATACTGTCGTTCTTGAGATAACCATATTAAATGATAAAAAACAGCTTTATTATAGATATTATCCCTCTACTTGGGAGAGAGAGTAATTCCTCTGTAAGTATAGAGCGTTTTGTAGAACTAAACTGCAAACTAAACCAATGACTGAGACCAAATTATTGGCACATCAAGTTCCAGTGCTTCATTAGCTAGACTCATGCTGATAGACAGCTACTCTTAGCCTGTAGCTTTGCAATAGAAAACACACAAACAACATCTTATGCATTAAATGCTTGGCATTTTTTTGCAAAGCTCCTGCTGTTTCTGTTTTGTGTGTTTTATTTGTCAGGGAGTAAAGCAGGAAGGAATTATTGCTGATTTGATATTTGATTGAAAGCAGAAATCAAAGTAATCACATGATGTGTACCAGGTATTTTCTTATACAAACATAAATAAGCCATAAATGGAAATTTAATAAGGTCCAGTTTTCCAAAAATTCCAAAATTCAATTTGGACCACACATCAAAAAATCTATGTATATCTTTATCTATATATATATATATAGAGAGAGAGAGTGGGATCCAACTATTGGATCCCACTCTATCTGTTCTGTGTGGAATCATTCCATGCAGAGGAACCTAAAGGATCTTCAGCATCTTTACATTGCTAGTGAGCTCATAAACTTTTATCACTGGCTCCAAGTGACCAGACCACAGCAGTAATTGCTCTTGCCAGAACCGGCAACAAATCAGCAAGCAACCAGCAGCTGCTTCCAGGTCAATAATTTCTATTCAGGTCTAAATGAGCTTTTTCTTAACTTATCGGTATTCCTGTCCACCCAACCCCTCCCCACATCCTACTGGGGTCGATTGGCCAGTCAATCTCATGGGAAATCTGCACGTAATGGAGGGTTATGTAACATTTGCAGGACACCGTGTCCATAAAGCATTATTTGATTCGGGTCTTTTGGAGCTTTCTCTAAATGCCAGTGGGTGGCAGGGGCAGACGTATGATGGCAGGGAGCTGGAGACAGGGGCAGAACTGTTTGGGTTCGGTTCTCTCATCAAAGTCAAGCGATATACAGCTCTGGCACACTGACACTTTTATAATATGCATCTATTTTGTAAAATATTACTTTGTAAACTTCATTTGCATTACAATCACACTGAAAAATATAAATATAATAAGTCCCAAAAGACTGCAAAAAACCACAGTGATTTTTCGACGATTAAAGAGCTGACCATAAAGGAATAATTCCCCCAAAATGACAATTAGCTGAACATTGACTCAGTCTCATGTCTTGATTGGATTGTTTATTGCAAACATGCAGCTTTACATTAAATTAACTGATGAACTGGAGTTATGTGGATTAGTTGTGGATTACTGTAATGCTTTTATCAGCTGTTTGGACTCTCATTCTGACGGCACCAATTCACTGCAGATGATCCATTAGTGAACAAGTGATGTAAGGCTAAATTTCCACAAATCTGTTCTGATAAGCAAACAAACTCATTTACATCTTGAATGGACTGAGGGCCAGTTTTCAGCAGCTTTGAGCTATTCCTATAAAATGACATTGTAGTGACAAGCAAGGTACTTTTCATATACCTTTGTATACATAATTTTCAATAACACATAACTACCATTACAAATTCAATAGGTAACATATTTTACAATAAGGTTGTAAATCTATACAAATTATTTAGTGTATCTATTTCGTATAAATATCTATAAATAGTCTTGTTCATTTTGTTCTGTAAACCTTTAGAAATTTATTTTGTTTAAAACCCTGTAACAAGGTTTGTAAAGTTTTTATTCAGCTTTTGGGTGTCCAATGCTCTAATGGACAGTCCTCCATATGGTCAGAAATGGAGTTTAAATGGTGTTTGCACAATCAATATTTATTAAATAATAAATAAATAAATAAATAAAAGATCACATAATAAGTGCATTTAGAAGTCAATACGATGCTTATATCATGAGGCCTATCACTGGCCAAGTGCACAACATAGTCCAACATATAAAACACTGTGTCACACCCCCATCACACGCACACACATACACACACAACACACCAGTCATACACGACTCTACACGACCCCCTGCACACCCACAGCCCTGCATGCTTTTATATACCACAGGGGGTCTGCACGTGAAGCTGGCTGCAAACTCGTGCTGGTCAGCAGGTGAAGTACCACGGACTTACAAAAGAGAAACGTGTCAGTAATCCCTATACTTTTCACCGTTTCCTCATGAAGGTACTCAATAATATATCTACTCAATCATCTACATGAACCTCTGTTCATCCACTTTCAGTCCAGTGTGAGCAGAGGCCATAGACCTGCGTGACTAATCACACAAAGACACAAGAAAAAACAACAAATGTTGTTTTTAATGGGTTTTTTTCTTGAGACATTTGTAATAATAGGCTAACTGTTTTTCCCCATTCATAATTACACCTTGCAATGCCATTCATGTGTTCAACTCTTTAATACAATCCTCTGGACAGGATTTGCACCAATACATTAACTTTCAGTCCAATGAGATTTCACCCTACGCTGTGAGAGATATTGAAAAATATGATTAACATAGAGTAGATTCTTTTTTTTCTCCACGTTGGTCTCCTCCAGCAAAAAATGCTGCAGTGCTTGTAAGTCATGAGTTGCAATGCTAAAAAGGCTGCAATAGCAAGTGTTGCATTTGTTACTACTACTAATATTAAATATTCCTATAAATGAATGAAAAGGATTCTCCCAACCAAGTAATACAATCCATTATTTTATTGGCACTGTCCAATTTATAAATGTAAACAATACACTAAACTAGGATAATCGTTTTCGAGATTGGTAAAAGAAAGCCTTTTTAATGACACTGTCATAATCAAACACTCCAAGAGTTGTTGATAATAGAATGTAGTGAGTATGTGTGAGGTAGAAGAACCGCAGCCAGCCACTCGGGGCCAAAAGCAACATGATCCCAGTGTAATGAGAATGTGTCAACAACCCGTCAGCCACGGTCCAACACACACGCAGACACGCACGCACGTAAAAAAAATACACACCCCATCGTGTGTGTATCTCACGCTGGAGTGGACGTCCAATCAAGAGCTCATATGTTTTGCATGATTTCATGCACAGTCCCCCTGTCAGGCAGGGATTCGGCTGGAGTTGGCCTTGTCTGCTGCAATTCAAATGACCTGTGAAACTGTTGAATGATGTGGAGATGTACTGTTGTGCTATCATGCATGCTGAATGCCACTGTCAGACGCTGACGGGGGCCTACTAGACACAATATGGAGATGAGAGATTTGCAAGATTAGTGCGTCCTATTTGGCGAAAAGCCATTCAGTTCGGCATTACTGCGTCAGATATAATACAAATGTTTAGAATGTGTTTTTTGATGCTGATCAAGTATTCAGTACTAGTTAACTATGGCAGCCCAGAAAGACTGACGTACATGCTCGAAGCAGACCGGTCTCAGCAGATGCCACTCGCAGCACTCATAACTTGCAAATAATTTGCATGAGAGAGTAGCCAATTAGCATATTCGCGAGGGGGAGGGGCAGAGTGAAAGCGAGCCGCTCCCCTCTGATTGCTTGTAATCTTGACAGGATGGGCCAATCCCGTGATCCGCTGCTGCGTGGGTGTGTGTTTGCATCTCGGGCCACTGGCAGGTTCAACCGTCTTGGGGAACCTTTATACTGTACTGCATATTATTAAACTGCTGACACCATTTAAATTTTATCAGTTGTCTACTTTTAGTCTAGGATGTGCTAAACTGCACTATTGGAGGAGAACGCTGTAACTGTGAATACGGGTACGAGTTCCAGGCAATCCATTTCTCTTGTGAGCACAATGAATGCTGAAGTTGGAAAAACTCGTTTTTAAAAATAGAAATTGATGTATATTCACACTTAAGGATAACACACCGAATCAAATGAAAGGAGCTAGAGCCTGGTGAAATATAAACATTTGGCGTTACATCGCACGCTATTGATTTAAAAGATTTATGCTTCCCCAAACATAGCGAGTGAATAACAGGATAAATGCAGAAACACTCGCCCTGACCGAAACCACTCAGGAGAGGCCTGTTTGCAAAACACCTGACTTGCAACACATTCAATGGAGATTCATGGCTGGATGCATACTGTTGTAAGGGAGAAAAGGTTGTGAGTGAGTAGCTTTACGCTTCCTTGACAGATACTTATCCCTTAATTCAGCTTGCCACCGATTAGCCTTCTTGAAAAAGAGTGACTATTGAAGTTGAGGTGTATTGTTCACTGTATTAACTGATGTCTTTAACCACAGGTACGATGCAGAAGTGTCAAATACAGCAGCAGCAGTATGTTGCAATGCACGGTTGGTAAGGAACTACAGTATGAATCTGTGGTATGTTGATGTATTTTAGGCTGTATCTTTGTGAAAGGAACTCTAGTCAGATGCATACTTAATAGGCTACATGCATTTATACAGAAAATTTGTATTAAAATTAGAGAATTAAATACATAATGCTCATTATGCAAAAATAAATAGGTTAATAAATAGAACACATTTAAAAATTATTTATTATTGATATGGCTGTATTTTCCCATTAAGCATTGTTGAAAGTCAGTGTATTGCTCGATATATTTCAGTATGACTTGTCTGTCAGGTAGCCAAAGAAACTGCATATTCTCTGAGCATAACAGTAATGAAGACTGGTATTATCAACCTGAAGGAGTGGCTCTGAAATATGTGAACTACAGCTGGACAAACCAACAGAGGGCAGTATGTAGTTGCAAAATAGGGTCAATCACTTCGGTGCCTTTGTCTGAGATAAAAGCAGGATGTGCTTCATTATTTATCAAACTAATTGTCATATCTGAAATGTGTTCTTTCAATGAAGTGATATATCTGGATTTAGGAAATCTGCTAGCATTTTTCTCTGATGCTATGATTTAATTTTCCAGTACTACACAATAGCTAATGTCATAAAGCCTTTTCCAAATACTACATTGGAAATCTGTCCGAGACTGAGAAACAAACACATATAACACAATATTTAATAACATTTATTGGCATATATGCTGATGGGCCCTTTATTAAAGTGATTTTGGACACGACTGTTATTTATACGGTACAATTTCGGATTTAATATCCTCATTCCACAATTTTAGTTTATTTAAAAAAACAAAAAACAAAGTGGTAATAGATTTTAGAGCGTTTTCAAGGTGTTTCAGTTTCTCAAAGCTCTTGTATACAAGTAACAGATTGACACAGTGGCAGGATATACACGCAAATACCAATAAGTATGTTTAAAATGACATCTTGCTTCATGTCTCAACAGCGAATGACTCCCGCAGTGAACTGAAGGCCTTGTGAGTGAGAAGCGGTGAAGTCATGCATACAGATGGCGGTATTGGTGGAAATGATGCTTCCTGAACTGTTGTAGCGGCGGTCCCAGAGGACTGAGCCCCAGTCCAATAAGATGTCATGAAGACTAGACCGAGAGGAGCGCGCATCAGATCTCCCTCAATTAATCCACCATTAGATGCCTGAGATTCATGGCTCACTGCCTTTGCTTACTGCGTTGGAGCTCAAATCTAATTAGACTCTCTCTCTTTCTCTTTCTTTCACTCGGCTTCTCTTTCTCCATGTCCATCCCTCCTTAGATCGAAAGATAGACGGATCTTTCCTCACTGAGCCCTGTAGTTGGGTATTTTAGATGTTCCTCCCTCCCTCCCTCTCTCTCTCTCTCTCTCTCTCTCTCTCTCTCTCTCTCTCTCTCAGTATCTTATCCTTACAGCCACATACTCACTCTCAGTCTGTCCCTCTCTCGCACTCCTGCTTTCCCTCCCTCCCACTCTCTTTCTCTCTCTCTCTCTGTAACTCCCTCGCTCCTCTCATCCTCCTGTGACTTAGTTTGCTGTGCGCAACAACTGGCAGACATCTCTCCTGTTCTCTGGCGAGGTGACGAGCTTGTTCGAGAGGAGATCCTGCACGTTTGGGCACATGGTCTTACGGCAGCGACGGATCGGCAGCCCAACAACCTGAAGGAACGGCATCCTCAGCCTTCCCCATCACTGCCGGCTCAAGGCAGCGGACGAATGGGCGCCTTTGTGCTCAGCGGGTGCCGCTCTGTAGAGATCTCTAGGGTAAGCCTGCTTCAGTGGAGTAAGGATTTGTGCCTGTTTTTTTTTTCTGCCACTACTTTGCCTTTTGTTCCTTTTGTGACTCGTCACAATATCGTGGGGGAAAGAAAGATTTGTTGCCTTGGGTATTGTGTGAGCTGATTGTCACTGTGCTGCAGATTTGTGTAATCGCGCTACTATCGGGGCGGTGGATATTTTTCTGGTGGATTTGTCAACTGTGTTTGCCGTATTAACATATTCATGGGATTCCTGCTCCTTCAATTAAATGGCAATCACTGGCAGGCAGCAGGAGCCCTGTGTCAGTGAGCCTCTGTAATGATGTGTGAGTGGAATGAAGAGGAGCTTCACGAGAAAAAAAAAGAAGCTTTTTTGTCCCTTCTGTCCACGTTTTGTCTTCTCTTTTCTTTCGTTTGTCCTCTCTTTGTCCACCTCTCATCATGTTTCGTTGTTCTGTGGTTCTCAAAAGCCCCAAAATGGAGGGAAAAGTCACAAAAGGATTGGGACAGTCACACTTGTGCACCTGCTGCAGGAAAAGCTTCTGGAGATGAAGCAGAAGATCATATCTTTTTGCTGTTGGCCAGAGGAAGATGTTGTACCATGGGAACCTGGCTGTATGCATGCTTTGGGGGGCACGGGAGGGTGGTCTTTTAGCTTTGAAAGGGCTGTCCAAACAAGATAAGAAGGGAGTTTGTTTTTTGACAAGCCCGTTGTGCTGAAGCAGGGGTTGTGCTGCTGTCACAGTGTCTCCAGTGTGTTGTTTCTCCACTCCATGTCTTGTTTGGTGTGTGAGTTCTGACTAAAATGTTGTAAGCAGCGGATGGGTGTGTCTGAGTGTTTCGAGTGTGTTAGATCCATCCACGGTCCATGTTTACGCAATGTTTTTGAATGCGTTGTATTGGCTTTCCACTGTAATGGTGAATCACCACTGGAGTTAGTCTCTTTATATTTGCATTTAAATGTTTTTTTTTCCTAATGACATGTGAGAAAATATTCAAGAGAGCTGTTGTAAACACATTTTGCACATTTACATCCTCCCAGCAAAGAGAATCTTTAGATTTGTTTTTTAAACGTGTATATATATATATATGTTCATGCTAATTTGTGGTTCCACGTGAGTCAGAAGGTGTGTATGAATGAATTCCACAAGGCTGGAAAAATACATGTTCTGATGTCCATCTTTTTCCACTTCCATTTGGGAGCTGCTGCACCCCTCAGAAAACGAGAGCCATAATAACAGTCATTGTTCCCCGTTTCTGACAGCCATCATTGCATTCCCTTTTTTCCCCCAAACGATCTGTAATTTGCTTCCCGCTGCTAATGGATTTTCTGTATGACTCCTCTTCTCTCTCTCTCTCTCTCTCTCTCTCTCTCTCTCTCTCTCTCCCTCACTCTCTCTCTCTCTTTCCCTCTTCCTCCCTCTCTGAATGTGTGTGATGAGCATGTGAGACTTTGAAGGTGACAGTGTTTGACTGTTAATGTGCTGTGCAATAGCGACGTTAAACCTATGGCGAAAGAGAATGTCAAGCCACACTATTGTTTAATTCCTTCCTCCTTTACATCGTTCCCAGATCTGGCCTGGATGTTTGTGAGTGCTTCCGCCCCCAGAGGCCGGGCTGGACCGAGGACAGGACGTGAGGTCCGTGAGCACCAGGTAAGATGATCCCCCTCACCATCTGTCTCTCCACATAACTAGTTAAACCCAGGAAGGGAAGCGTTTTACATGCAATATCCTCCCTCTCCTGCTACAAATGCAAAGTGTGTTCATTTCTGTCTGCAGATGCAACCTTTGACGGGGGCCTTGCCTTGTGGTAAAGGGCATCTTCAATCAATTCCCCTAGAGAGAAAACTCTGCTTTGGCCTATGCCACTGTGGATGGCTGAAAGTCAGGCGAAGCCCCCTTTTCTAAGGCTCTCTTCGGTGACGGGTATTCTTGGGTGGATAATACGGCTCTCGTTGTTATTGCTTAAGAATACGCGTAGTTGAGGAGAGTCATTGTCAACTGTCTTCGGGGAGATAACCTCCACTGGTCCCAAAAACCTTCTGGCTTTGCACTGTTGCCGTTTAGATTTTCACTGTGGTTTGTCTGATTTCTGCAACAGGAGACAGCTCTTGCTCTCGTTGGATTGTCCCCACCTACATTAGCAAAGCGCCGCTTTATGTACCGCTACCCAACAAGAGGCATTTTGCATTTCACACAACTTGTTTGTTTTTTGTCTTTTTATCCGAGTGTGCGTGTGAGGGGCGGTTCATGGGGAACGGCGTTATTTTTGCTCTCTTCGGGGAGTGTTTTAGTGTACACATGCCTGCTTGCCTGGCTGATAGGAATGCATTTACTGCTCTTTATTGTTAGTTCTGAGCACCAGCGGGAGCCCCGGACTGCATGGGGTGTTCACACAGATTGATTTTGAGATGGCATTAGGCGTACAGTTTTTTTTACTATTCAGCTGACAGCGATGGGAGGCAAAATGTCCACGGTATCTAAGAGGCTTTGCTATGAAAGGGGAGGGGCTTCAGGTCTAATTACGAAACGCAACTAAGCAGATGCAGCATAATAGATTACATGAACTTATCTACTGGGCTCACAGCATCAGCTGTTTCCTTCTGATTGTAGCACAGTTTCTCAGGACAAAAACTGATTGAATATCTTTTTTCCCCCTCCTAGATAAAGACACACGTTCACATAATGTTATTTTCCAAACCACTAATTACTTTTTAATGATGCGCTCAAATGTCTGAGTTAGCTTGTGCTGGTGAACGCCAATGAGGCCTGTGGCATATAAAGATGGTCAGTGTTTTTAAAGCAGACATATGCTTGTATAATATGTAACCAAACAATTTTCATATAACTGAATGCATTTAGGATGAACCTTTAATGCCTTTAATTTTTATAAACGTACAATTTCACTGAAGGACTGGCAGTTTTAGATTGAAAACGAAAACAGTTTTTCGTTATTTATAAAGAATGTCTGCGTGAGTTACAACTTAATTGTTATACAGAACTGTAAATGCATAGCTTACTTCTTTCATTCGCTGCTTTTTAAAAAAGGCCTGGAAGATATAGAGGCAAAATGTAAATTGGCTGCTACTCTGTTTTAGTCACATTAGCCACAGAGCTTGTGAAAATAACTAGAGGCTTATTAAAAATGCTCATGAAAAGTCAGCAGACACAAAGCATATTACTTATGTTATCATGTAATCTAATGATATATATTATGTAATCTATATGAAATATATGATTCTTTACTTTATTACTGTGATTCTGTCATACTTTGTTACTGTTCTTTCACTGTAATTGTATTTCGCTTAAAATTAGCATATATTGAATGATTTTACTCGACACTGAATGTGCCGGTCTCATTAAATTATGGCAAATGTTGTATCAAATGACAATTTGAAGCCCTAAATAAACTCTCTATACAAAAGTCCGGAACATTGTTATGAATTTGTCATGACTTGAGTGAGTTTACTCTGCCTTCCCCCTGTTTCCTCTCTCTGTGTTAATAGCTTTCATACACCTGTATCCGGGCAGGTGTTTTCCTCTGTATGATTACCTCTCCCACCCACCGAGCTAATTTTTGCTTTGGAAAAAAAAGAGAGAGAAAAAAACACTAAATAACCCATGGAAATTTCGCTAGTTTAATAAATAAAGACTTTATTTGGCACGCTTTTCTCTCTCTCTTGTGCAGGCAGCCACATTAGTGAAGGTGTTTAACTGTTGTGTAGCAGAGAAGCATTTCGAATCCATTTGAACTTTATTCAGATTCAAGACGTTTATCATGATGCGTTCCCCTCTCGGGCTGCTATCAACAACAGGCAGGTAATGAGACTTTAAAACGAATCTATTTTGGGGTGTTTGTGACACACGCCCTTAGTGCGAAACCTGGATCAAGCGCTCCATTTCACCAGCGTTTTAGGGAGAAGAAATTGTGCTATGGGGGAAGAAGAAAAAAAAACTTAAAATGCAACTCTTTGATCAAAATGCGTACAACTGTTCTGTTTTTGTTTTTTTACAATATGCATTGCCCACTTGATACTTGTGCTGGCAAATGCGGGTTTGCTTTAAAGCAGTTGTCAGAAATAAGCTGACAGATTCTTGTATGCCAACTGCTACCCAGAATTCTGTGTAGGCAAACGTGATCTAGACTAAACAGACATCAGCACACACTCCAAAGACTCTGCGTACTTGGCTGAGCTCGAAGCTGCGCTATCAGCTCACCCGTATGATATGAGAATGCTGTTCATGTGTGCGTGTGAGCGAGCGCTGTGTGTTTTTATCCCTTACGGCGGAAGAGATGTTGGATACCTTAAAAACTGCCCCAAAGCCAGTTTTTTTGAAGAGACCCCTGGCTTTTAGCTATTTGTATCAGAGGCCAGTCGTAGTTTTAGTTAAAGGGCCAAAAGAGGTGAAAATATCTGAAGTTGAAGATGGAGAAACTGGGGTCCTGCGATTGTTTGCTCAAGGCTATTAAAGCAACGAATGCGTTGTGGCGACTGAAAGCTCTCAACAAGGCCGTCGCAGGCCTCATGGTCAAGTGGCTGCACTTAAAACATTTGAATACTCTGAAAGGGCCACATCTCTGTTTGTCCCATCTCTATCTCTCAGTCTCAGCCTCGCTCGCTCTCCCTTCCCCCTCCCTCTTTGCTCTCGTATAAGCTCTGACCTTTTGATACATAATCATCTCCTGGGGGCTGCACGCAGAGCCTTTGTTTACTCCATCATCAGGACCACCTTCAGACAAGACCCCCCTCCTCCCACAGCCCTTCTTTTCCTTCTCCATGCAGGTCATATCTTTAATTATTCTGTGATAATTAGTCCAGCAGGGCATTTTCATCTGCATTGATATATGTGCAGTTCAGGATAGGACGCTCGCTTTGTGAGTTTAAGAGCGTGCGGAGGTGATCGGTATGCATGCCATCTGCCCTCCAATTGCCTTCGACAATTTCGCTGTGGAATAAATGGAGGCCTATCGGCACAAAACAAAATAAGCAAATCAATTATCTGCGCCGCTGCAGCTCTTTTACCGAGCACTACGCATTTCGCATGTAGCGTGGGCTCTCCGTGAGAAACAATCTGTCAGGTCCTCGCTTAACTGAGGCAAGATCGACTCATAGGTTTTTTTTTTTTTTAATACAACTCAACATCCGCTCTTTAGTTGTTCATGCACTTCTGCTAATTGAATAGCCACGTGTTTTGTCGTCGCAGCTGGTTTAACCTCGACTTGTCAAGGCGTATCGCCATCGGAAGGAATCAACAGCTCTTTCAGAGGTAGATTTTAAGCATTCTGCGGCTGATAAGTCAAAAGTGTGAAATAAAACCGACTCGGAGAGGCAGTTCACTGAGCCAGCTTTGTTTCATCCTCGGTAAGATTGACACCAACGGGAATTCCAGATCAACAGTTGCCAGTTTTGTGTGCTTAGAGCTGACACATTGACACACATAGCAGTGCATCTCTCTGTTAAACAAATGGCTCGTTGAGCCGCGGCTGACTCCGAGATCAAATAAAAGCTTGCCTAAATCCTCTCAAGGAGGACAAACTCTGGTTCTGTCAGCAAGACGAGCGACTGTTTTATTCGCTGCTAATCAACTTTCGCACTTCAAGAGCTAAGCGTGCAGTCGATCCATCGGCCTGAAACCCACAAGAGCATGCGTGCTGCTATCACAACGTTTTCGGGATGGGCCCCGGCCAGCTGTTGTGGGTCCAGATGCGCACGCCTTGCTCTTTTCTCACTTGTGCTTTATCACTCTGACTGCCGGTGAAGAAAGTTTTCGCAGATTGCTGTCGAACAGAACGCTATGGCTTGGCTTGTGCGTAGATCAGTTTTCATGATACATCTAACTCTCACAGGATTGGCCAGAACCCTGCCGAGAGAGTCTGTGCTGCTACAGCCATCTGGCATGCGTTGGGTCAGCAATGCCTCCCTGCCCTCTGTTTTGGCCTCTCAATCCTGCCCAGAGTTGTTTAACAGATATTTACTGTCCGCTTGCCAATTGCTCATCTTCATCATTTGTTTTTCTTTTGTGCTGTATAACAGGTTAGGGCTGCTGGTTGTGCTTGGAAGACGGCGTGGTTTGAATTAGTTAGCCAATTTAGCTCATTAGTCATTTAGCTGATGTTTCTATCCACTGCGATGTACAGTGTGCTTAGCGCTATGACAATCCCACTGGAGCAGGCAGGGGTTAAGTGCTTTCCTCAAAGGTGCAATGGTGATTTTTCATGGTGTCTAAGTGTTGCAGGATATGGACAGTCACGGTTGGATGAAAGTGTCTGCTAAATGAACAAATGTAAAAGTACAAAAAGCAAAGCTTTGAGTTTAATTGCATTAATTGGTGGCATTGCTAGTTTTTACACTATTTAGTTTGACTATATTGTGTATTTCCATTCCTTATTGGTAAAAAGGAGTACAAAGTACATGAATGTATACAGTACTTGAGTTCAAGTACAGATACCCTATTAAACAATAGTCCTGTGAAAGTACTACTTTTGTACTTTTGAGTCAATTCCTTTAATTGAATTATCCAAGCATGTTAGCAGTATGAATTCAATCTAAACAATAAACAGTAACAGTTTGTTGCTTTGTACAGTTTTTACCTTTTTTTAAAACAAAAATCAAATCATTAATCACCAAAATCATCACCAGTACCCAAAAACTTCAAAAAGCACCACAGCCTTTCCACGGTTTTGTTGTTTGTTGATTTATTGTTTATGTTTCTGATATATTTTGGTACACTTCATTCAGTAGTAGTCATTCGATGTTCCACGTAGAGTGTTTTTAATATTTCATGTTTAATAAAAAATTAAGAATAGCTTAAATATAGAAGGGTACGTAAATGAAGTGTAACTACCTTTCTCAAAACCAGGGTTTCTTGGTTCTCTGCCGAAACCCCTAGAAAATGAAATAAGTTGAAATAAATCATTTAAAAATAAAATCTGTTAGAATAAATAACAATTGTTTACCTGCATGTCTTGTGACCATTAACCCAGCTAACAAAAATACGTTTGCTTACATACCCAAGTCATGAAAACGTTATTTATATGTTCTCTGAAAGTTCAAAATGTTTCAAAAACAAGTAGTAACATTTAAAAATGGTTATTTGAATGTCTAACTAAAACATCGATAAAAAGATGTAAAAATAATGTTTTTGTGCTAACATTTTAAGAACATTACTAAAGACCTGGGCTGCATTCTCCGAAACCACCTTAACGCTACGTCATTCTTAAGTTGTACCTTAAGACGTACCTTAAGGTTGTGCGCCTGTTAGCGCCTGTTTTCTGAAACCTTCTTAGTTAAGTATACCTTCTGTAAGTCATTCGCTCTTAGTTATACCTTATCGCTGCTGACGGGACCACTAACACGCAAAAAGCTTTTTACATCGCAGTTTAACATAACAGTTTAAGTGAACATTTAATATAAAATCTGATTTAGTATTAAATTTACATTTTTACTTTACTTAAAATTTTTACACATAAAATACTT
>JAUMHQ010000046.1:1579478-1598474 GCA_032361165.1 Enteromius paludinosus | reverse complement strand
GGTCATTGCAAAAGAGGCTGGCTGTTCACAGAGCTCTGTGTCCAAGCACATTAATAGAGAGGCGAAGGGAAGGAAAATATGTGGTAGAAGAAAGTTTACAAGCAATAGGGATAACTGCACCCTGGAGAGAAAATGTGGAACAAAAATATGGCGGAGATTCACAAAGAGTGGACAACAGCTGGAGTTAGTGCTTCAAGAACCACTACGCACAGACTTGTACAAGACATGGGTTTCAGCTTCGCATTCTTTGTGTAAAGCCACTCTTGAACAACAGACAGCGTCAGAAGTGTCTCACCTGGGCTAAGACATAAAGGACTGGACTGCTGCTGAGTGGTCCAAAGTTATGTTCTCTGAAAGTAAATTTAGCATTTCCTTTGGAAATCAGGGTCCCAGGAAGAGTCTGGAGGAAGAGAGGAGAGCCACAAAATACACGTTTCTTGAGGTCCAGTGTAAAGTTTCCACAGTCAGAGATGGTTTGGGGTGTCATGTCATTTGCTGGTGTTGGTCCACTGTGTTTTCTGGGGTCCAAGGTCAACGGATGTGTATACCAGGACGTTTAAGAGCACTTCATGCTTCCTGCTGCTGACCAACTTTATGGAGATGCAGATTTCATTTTCCAACAGGACCTGGCACCTGCACACAGTGCCAG
The DNA here is from genome assembly GCA_032361165.1 of Enteromius paludinosus. Taxonomy (NCBI): domain Eukaryota; kingdom Metazoa; phylum Chordata; class Actinopteri; order Cypriniformes; family Cyprinidae; genus Enteromius; species Enteromius paludinosus. The sequence continues at coordinate 1,597,825 of JAUMHQ010000046.1, read as the reverse complement.
AGCTACCAGTACCTGGTTTATGGACTATGGTATCCCTGTTGTTAATTGGCCAGCAAACTCGTCTGACCTTAACCTCATAAAAGATCTATGGGGTATTGTGAAGAGGGAGATGCAGTTTGCCAGATCCAACAATGTAGAAGAGCTGAAGGCCACTATAAGAGCAACCTGGGCTCTCATAACTCCTGAGCAGTGCCACAGACTGATTGACATGCTCATACTTTTCATGTTAATACTTTTTTTAGTTTTCCAAGATTTCTAAAAATCCTTTCTTTGTATTGGTCTTAAGTTATATTACAGTTTTCTGAGATACAAAAATTTGGGGTTTTCATTAGTTGTCAGTTATAATCATCGAAATTAAAAGAAATAAACACTTGAAAAATATCAGTCTGTGAGGAATAACTATATACATTATACAAGTTTCACTTTTTGAAGATATTCTAATTAAATGACCAGCACCTGTAATGTAAATAAGTTCCTTACTGTTGTTGTATGGAAAAAAGCAACTTGGACATTCATCTAAACTCCAAATGTGTTTTTCCTGAAAGAAAAGACATTTCTGGGTTTCCAAAGACAGCAGGGGGTGAGTATTCCTCTAATATGAATAATAGCACAAATATTTAGATGTCCTTAATGAAGTCAAAATCTACTTTAATAAGAATATACAAAACATCTTTACACTGTTTTTCTCTGCTAAATGTTGGTTTTATACAGGCCTTGGAAAATATGTCATACCAGCGGCATTCATCTTTTTCTTAAAGGCTCTTAATGACTGAGATTTTTCCTTGATGTTGTACGCTCTCAACATTGTGTCCTTAGTGCCGTTCAATGACTTCCTGCATTAATGACACTCAGTTATACCATTGAAATCTGCTCTGAAACATGTATCTTTTCATTAGCAATTTGTGACACACCATCTGTGATGTTGAGATACTTTCACAAAGCAATGCATATTTGTTTGTGATTTTCTAGTAGTACATCAGTCAAAACCTATGTAAGAAACCCATATGCACAATACAACTTAAGTCTTATGACCTAAGATGAGTGTCTGATCACATAGACAGTAAATAACAGTATGAGTGTGGCCATGTACGTTTTTCAGCTATTGAAAAAACTCCTCAGAAAGCGTGATCTAAACAGCATTTGTTGTGAAGTTACACAGGGACATTTATCCGCACTAAACAAACTCAAATTCCCTTCATAGAACCGAAAGCCCAGATTGCTGAACTCAGTGAAAAGTATAGGAACCACTCTCTAAAATGTGAATATATCAATTAGTAAAGTGGCCATGACTGCTGAAAGTTTTGAAAGATTTGAGTGATTTAAGGCCACAGCCAGTATACTAGACATAGACTTTTTCAAATATGCATAAGGAATAAAAAGGAATCGACTTGAAAGTAAAGGTAATTTTTTACACTTTCCAGAACATCTATACCACATAAATGGATAAACGTTTTAGCTGTTCACTACGTCACATCTGGAGGTAAATCGGGTTTCTTTAGCTGTACATCTTATCTGCAGTCAACAACTGCAATCTCCAACCTGTACTTCCAAGAATTTGCTTACGTAAACCAGCAGCCAGCAGTTGTGTAAGGTGTAATTGTTTTGCAATCTCCAGTCACGGTCATTTGTCCCTTGATCTGCGACGGGACCTGAGCTCAAACGCAAGGACACAGCAAAAATAATAGCAGCTGGAATGGATTGTGCTCCCTCCCTCACAGTAGTGTCAACATAATGACGGCTATAGCCGTAGAGATAATTGTGGCCGAATGCTTTCCTGTGTCAGCTCAAAAAATAGCTAAACTGTTTAAATGGCAGGCAGACTAATATTTAACCGTAGATTTTCTCTGAGGAGAACGAGCAACAGGAGGCGGGGGTTGGCAGCTCGTCGGGACGGCGTAACCGCAGCGTCTGTAATTACCCTGAATATGCCTCCAGGCTGGCCTATCAGAGAGCTTCCTCAGACACTCAAGTGTGGCGCATGGCCTGACATTTGATCACTCTCTTATGTGTGTTCCTTTTGGGAGAGGTGCTGGCTTAAAAGGGGGATTACTAGGCTGGGCTGGATAATGTCGAACGCCACACACACGGCCACGGCTAACCACTGACCTCATCTCTGACTGAAGAAGTGTGTGAATTACACCCAGGCTAATGTTTGACAGGTTAACGCATGCTAATGGGCTCAGAGAACCAGAGATTATTTACCTACCACTGGATATCCTTCACACGCATTACCTTAAAGAGGGTACTCACGCCGAAAGTGTAAATGTAGGTGGAGATGTGGGTAATGTGAGTATATGCACTTGGTGCAGCTTTTTCAACTCGCTTATTACCTTATGCATCTCAAACACCTCCTGGCAATTTGTCGACACGTCTCCTTTATTAGCAATGCAGCTATGCTTAGTTTCTAACTTTGTATATCTAAACAATGTATATCGTTCCTGTGGAGACACTCGGGTTATTAGCTTTGAAGACAGATGTTGTGTTGAAACGGATGCTACAAACCATAGGCAACAAAATCAGTGGTAGTTTTAACGCTCTCACGTTTGGAGGCGTTTCATGGAGGCGTTTGTGATCGGAAAATGCTCCAGTTTCACTACAATGTGTTTTATTGTAATAAAGATGCTTTTCTATTCCTGTGTTTCAAACGGATTCTTGGACTAGAGGGTTAGCTTACCCAAACATTCTGTCATTAATTACATCATTAAAATACCTTCATTCCAATCCCATAAGACCTTTGTTCATCTTTGCAACACAAATTAAGGTATTTTTGGTGAAATCAGAGAGCCATCTGACTCTCCATAGACAGCAACACAACTAAAGTGATTCCCAGATCCAGAAACATACTGTAGCAAAAACATCAGGATAACAGTCCATGTGACATCAGTGGGTCAACTTCAAGCTTTGCGATACTCTTAAAATGGTGCAAGACGTAAGTCATGGGAGAAGTGTAAATGATGTTATTTGTGTTTTATTTGTGCAAAACAGTATTCTCATAGCGTCGCAAACCTGAAGTTGAGCCACTGACGTCACATGGACAGATGTTTTTACTAAATGTCTGAATCGGGGATCATTTCAAGAATCTTAATTTGTGTTTCGAAGATTATTTCATTTTGGAAATATCTTTAGAATATCATGTTTAATATTTCACACAGCGAGTCTTTATACATGCCATTAGATATCAGCTTTTATATTTTTCTCTGCTTTTGTGAAGTGCCTTGAAGTGCAACCTTAAAGATGCTACAGTATATAAAAAATCATTTGAATAAAAGTTCACATTATAAATGTTTTAAAACGCCTCTACCTTTTTATCCCGCCTGACTCCTAATGTAAAGAAAAATTACGTTTTGTTTGGTCATGTGTTATCTTGCCTCTGATGCCCCCATATAAAATGTTGCACGTGTCAGCTCTGGTTATCTTAATTGTTTAAAATTGCGTGGCTCCTAATTAACACATGCAAATGAATCCTAATTGCTCTTACTAATGGGCCATGCTCTTTATCAATTCATTCATCATAGTTTTCTCTTAATTGTGAAAAAAGGCTTAAATGTGCTTGATTGATGCTTATATCATGAATATATAGCAAGCATTTGTGGAATTTGACATTTTGATAAAGAAAGTACAGATGTGTGTGTGTAAAAATGTATTCAGGCTCCAAGTTTGATCACTTTTAGCCTAGCAAAAGCTCTCTCAGTGCTAATTGCGGTTTAGTGACAAATTTGCTCTCTCCTGTAGGATTTGGTGACCAATGTGTCACCGCGAATCGTGCGTGGGACTACCTCAGGTCACATTTTCGGTCCTGGCCAGGGCTCGTTCCTTAACATCGAGCTCATTAGTGAAAAAACAGCCGCCTACTGGTGCAAGAGCGTGGCCGAACTCAAAGCCGACTTCCCCCAAAATGTGAGTTCACTTTCAGCTTGTATTTATCTCATCTCTATCTCTCCCTCTTTTTTTACTCTTATTCCTGCAGAAGTTTTCTCATAATGTGATTCATTACTTTGTTTCTCACTTTTTGTGGCTGGGGAGCCTGTCAGTGTTTTATCAACAGCCATAATTCTCCATAATAGAGGTGCCATCTTTTTCTCTCGTTTTCTGTCCCTCAGTAATTTGAGTAGCTTTTGCTCTGTGCATGTTAACTGCTTCACGAGTAATTGTGTAATAGAATCTCACTAATAGAAGATTTTCCAAGGCCTTCATTCTCTTCTCCTCCCTCCTCTCAGTCGCTCTGAAGGCAAATGACAATAGCTTTTTGTAGTGTTCTTTTCATCGCAATCAGCCATCTCTTTTCTCTCTAATCATTTGCAATGAGACAGCCCGTTTGAGCACAAAATAACTTCCTCAACTTTTGTTGTCTGCCTGCTTCACTCAAGGGTGAGATTAATTTTGAATTACAGGGTGTAATTATGAAGCACAACGTCACTTTTCACACTAACCCCTTGAATCCCTCCTTCACACAGATGCGTCTCTGGGTTTATTTTTTCCGATTGGCATTTTACCTCAATGTCTGTACATAGGCAGCTGTGTTCTTAGGCCAAATCCAAACCTAAATTGAATGTCATATAATGCCCTATTTAGGTAGTAAGTCTGCATTCCACACAAATTGTTTTTTTTTAAGTTAGAGATTGAAGTTAGCATGTTGTTAAAGGGGTCATACGGTGCTACATGCACTTTTACAAGCAGTTTGGACTGAAATGTGTGTTGTTAGTGTGAGTACACAACCACCCTACAATGATAAAGATCCACCAGTAGTTTTCTTTTTATTTAATAAAAATAATTTGCCCCTTCTGAAATCAAGCTATTCTCAAATGCATGTCGGTGTGGCGTCACGGAGTATCTTTTTGGAAAAGAGGGGCGGGGTCAGCGGAGCTCGGGAAGATTTAAAGTGGAAGTACACAGAACAGAGTGATTTCTAAAGAGCTGTTTTTGACAGGGGAAAAGGAGCGTTTTTTCACACTATCTTTGAGAAATTTTAAAACAAACTACATCACAAACTTTCCATTAAGACCCTAAAGAATCATATTAGCTTGTGGAAAATTGGCTTTGTACGACTCCTTTAAGATTACAGTGGAGTAAAAAAAAAAATACACAAATATTTTGGCATGCTTTTCAGTACTGAATTAAATATCCACATAACTTATGTGACTGATTTATAGAATACACAGAATACAGTTTACGTCACTAGCACTAGTTAAGTGTTGTCATCTATAATTATGCCAAGACATAAACATGCTATCTCACATTAGCATGTTGCTAAGCTAACAACATGCTTACTCTGATAAACATTAGAATACATAGAGCTCACAAATATTGCAAAGCATAGCTTTTCACCCAAAAATTTAAATTCTGTTGTTAATTACTCACCCTCATGTTCATCTTTGGCAAGCGAATTAAGATATTTGTGGATGAAATTTAAGCGATTTCTGACCCTGGATAGGCACTTGACATGTTTAAGGCCCATAGATAGTAAAGACATTATGTTATAAAGCTACTACATTGCTGTCTATGCGGGGTCAGAAAGCTCTCAGATTTAATCAAAAATATCTTCATTTGTGTTTTGAAGATGAATTAAGGTATGTGTTTTGGACATGAGGGTGAGTAATTAATGACAGAACTTTTATTTTTAGGTGAACTACCCCTTTAATGAGTTAATTTTACTTAATCTAAACCTAAAAATAATTATGTTGGTGTAAGCCAGTGAACTTGATTCAGCCATATTACTGTAAATATGTGACTTTTTTGTCAAACCAGCTCATTTTGAAATAGCCGTATGAAGCATTCCTGTATCGGTGTGGGTAAATTAATGTTTTTATTTACACTGAACTACTTTGTGAATGAAATAAGTTTATTTATGGTCAACACTTCTCTCACTTCACCTCATCCATCATCTTGGATTGGTGTTCTCTCTGCAGTGCATCCCAGAATTGCCTTCTCCAAAGAGAATATATTAGAGTTTAGCAAAAAAAATAAAGCATCTCAGATGAAATCATAATTGAAATGCCTACATTTAGCTGTGCTCAGTTTTGTATTAGCACTCAGTTTTGTAGCCGAACATCTGTAATATATCCAGTGAAATAAACATTATATACACACCGTATAGTTCAGTAAGACTCATCGATTTTGTGCAGGTTTCAGCTATTCAACACGGCCATTATCTCCATTTACTATTTACAATTTCCATTTTCCCCCAGCGCTCCTCGTCAGCATGTCGTGACCCGCACGGGCCACACTTTAGGGTGCGTTGAAGTGTGTGTTCGTCAGAGCTCATCACAGCGTGTGACTGGATCGTGGTCAGGGGTGATGGGCGCATGCCGCTGTATGAAATGAATACTCAGAGAAGCGTAATGAATAACAAAACCACCGCAATAATGTCAAATTATACTGGGCTCACACATTTCAGCCCCACAAACACACTCTCTGCGAGGCTTACGAGAGGTTAGGAACACGTCTGCGCCTGAAGAATAAACGTGGCACGTAGAAGAAGACGCTGCGACCCCGCCCCCTTTTCTTTTTTAATTTTCTCATATCAACGCATGATTGACAGTTTCCACAGCAGTGGGGGTCCCTAGAGGGCCAGTGTTGCCAATGTTAGCGGACGGGCATGGTTACCTCTGCACAGCATTATTAAAGCGATAACAGGGTGATTCCTGCGTCTTAAAAGACGCAGCTTGTCTCGCTCACTCCCTTTTTTTGTCTGATCAAAAAAGGGTAGAGCAATGCCATCCATGCACATTAAGACTTATTTCACTCTAAACTCAAAAGGAACAGACTATGCATAACGGATAGACATGTATAGACTGAGATCCAGTCCACAGTTGTCCTTCTGACACCAATATAACATCAACGCTTTTCCATCCATCTATTTGTGGAATCTATCACGTTATGCTAAAGAAAGTACAGATTCAAACGAAAAATACATTCATGCTTCACGTTTGATCAGCAAAAAGAGCTGACTTGCTCTTGTATTACAGATATGCATGTATATACACAGACCCCATCTACAGTTAGTCTCCTGACACCAATAAAGCATTGACGCCGCTTTCAGTGTATGTGGTTGAGCGGAGCTCCCAGGGGTGAGCGAATGAGAGGAGGAGGGGTTAGAGGCACTACAAGTCCCACAGGTCCCGGCGAGATACAGGATGGATGGACTCATAAACTTCAACACATGCTTTGACCACCAAGCGTTTCTCCCTGCGCCCTCCGTGCCGATTTGTTTCCCTTAAAAGCGCCTGGCGAGGAGGAGACACGTGGCGTATATCTCTTGGCTTTATGGTGCGATTACAGTGTCTCCACATACAGTGAGAGTAATACAGCTAAATCCTGCCTTGCCACAGAGGAGCTGAATAATGCCGTCAGCGTGATGTTTTTATTGTTTTAATAATACGTGCATGCCACTGGGCATCTACAAATGCAGTGAATTATAAAGCAGCACAGTTTAAAGCAGGGTAATAGCTTTTGCAGGGAGCCGGGCTGTTAAAAAAATGAAATAAATAAATGCGTATTGGAAAAAGTGGCGGATTTAGTGCAAGCGCATCAGGTGAAATCGCACTTCATCAGTCATTTTCATTCCCCCTAAGGTTTTTTTCCTTCTTCTTCTTTGTCTAGATTATCATTGCCAGTATTATGTGTGGGTACAACCAAGCTGACTGGACTGTGCTGGCGAAGATGGCTGAGGTAAGCCGCCATTCCTTGTGTGTGTGTTTGTGTTTGGCAAGTTCGCTCTGTTTGCTCCTTACACATCTCCCAACTTCAAAGATTATTCAGGCTTATTGGAAGCATGAAAAGTAAATGAAACATGAATCCGTGAAATTAGTTAATGTTCTGAAGATCTTGTTCTTCAAGATATCCATTTCATTTACATGTTTGAAAGTCTGTTAATGTGAACGTTTTTTTTTTTTCTCGGCATATCACAAAAAAAGCATTTGCTTATCACACGCATTTTCAACACAGTGACAAACACAGTCACATTCATATTCATAGTGTAAAGCCTCATTGGTTCTGTGGAAAGAGGCTTTTACATTAAATTTGCATTAGATACTGTATCATTGGATTTCAGCCTTTCGGGTGACAGAAGCCTACTGTGCTCACAAACTGTGAATGAGAAGTTGTAAAACTTTGTAAAATGTATGTTTGCTATAGCCTGAACAAATTAAAATAAAAGTAAAAATGTTGAAGAACGTACTTGCAGCTCTTTTCCACAGCATGAAAGTAAATGAGAATACAGGCTGAGCAAATTAATATAATTTTTGTTCCTGAGTTTTTGGTAGTATACATGGCAATGTTAAAGCAATAGTTCATCCAAAAATTTTATATTTGAAATGACTCCCGGTTATTTTCTGGCTTCTTAGCTGACTTCTGACTTGACGTATGCTGTAAGTTGTGTCATACAGTAAGTCGAGTCAGTTATTTACTTTAGAATTCGAATTTTTTTTAAATATGTTTCTCACAAAAACCCATCCATCTGCTTCAGAGGGCATGTGATAACCTCCAGGTTGAGTAAATGACAGTTTTAATTTTTGAGTCAACCATGCCTCTAAACCCCCAAACGGTTTTTGACAAATTCTGTCCGAACAAGCTAAGACTGAAGCACCTCTTTCTAAAATTCGCAAATGCAGAAGAGCTGCTTGTGTAATGTATATGTAGCATATTAGCTCATTAAGGGGAAATCAATATAAATAATTACAATATATTTATGATTGATTGCAATTGTCAGTAGTAACTGTAGCAGAATTACTATCAACTAATCTGTTCATTCAGCGAGCATATAGTGTAAGTTCATATAAACTCTGAAATCGTAAAGGGACATTAATTTGCAAAAGTTTTATTAACTCTACATTAACTCACATAACTGAACGCACAAGTACAAATACACTCACACAAGGGGGAAGTGCCAAAAAGGCTTAAGGAAGTTACAAGTGGCCAGGTATGGTTTTCCATACTAGGAATGCACCCAAGTGCACACACACAGCAGTGAGAAGTGATCAACCACGCACACACCACCATGAACACACACCCGGAGCAGTGGGCAGCCATTGCTGCGGCGCCCAGGGAGCAGTTGGGGGAACGGTGCCTTGCTCAAGGGTCTCACCTCAGTCGTGCTATTGAAGGTGCAGAGAGTGCTGGATATTCACTAATCTAAGGGTAAACCATTAGGAAAAGCCAAAATTGAAGTTATGAAAAGAGAGTCAGTTTGATCACTTGTAAAACCATCAGTGCCGTTCATAACGGGTTTTATAACTAATACTAAACCTCTGTTTCGTTTAGTTATATATATGATACTTGCATTGCCCTGTTGGCGAGGGTCCGATGTAGTCTCGAAGTCCTGATGGTTCCAAGGTTTTCGATTGGCAATCATGTTCTTCCTGATTTGAAGAGTGATGAATTCCAAAAGATGTCCTGACTCTGATGATTGATAGATGAAAGAAGAGCTGAGAGAGAGATCTGTCGCGATCCGTGGATCTTGAGTTACATGGAAAGTCGAGGCCTCGGCTTGGTGTAAAACTTAGGTGTTGCCGTGGAGTTAAATCCTCATCTTAGCGTCTCACAAGACTACAGACTGCGGTTGCATCGGGGCTTAGCCAGGAGACGAGAGAGATGGTCGGGGTCCAGCGTCCAGAAAAAGCAAAAAAGGGAAGGCAGGTTCCTGCCGTGGGCCTTTTGAAACATGTTGAGGTCACACCTCTAGTGGGTCAAAGAGCCAATAGTGTTGCGGACCCTCGTAGTTGCGGTTTGAGTTACCCATTGTGCTGGTAAAGCGGTATAAAAGATTATTTGTTAAATGTAACAAATAGTTTGACCCTGATTGGTTCAAATGCTACATATACTTGAGGGTTTCTGCAGACCAGGTATTATAATTCCCGCTGAAGCTATTTCATTCTGTATGTAAACAACCAGTGCTGATTTAGACAGGACGTACAGTATGTAAATGCGGACAGGACCCTGCCATCACTAACACTTACTGCTGCTGGTTCTCGTACATTCCAGTTTATCTCCTCACCGCCCTCACAGACTCACACAAATGCGCTCAACGAACCCATACACATGTACGTTTACATTGAGAAAACCCAGGAGAAGATTTGGCTCGTGCAGCGAGGAGGCTGGCGTGACAGTCAGCTTCAAGACCAATAAGGAAGACATGTTTGTGAGGGAGTTTAGTGGGAAGTTTCGTGTACAATCATGTCAAGTCATTCTACTCTAGCATCGTTACGACAATCTTCTTCCTCCTCAACATGCCTGTGATATAATACACATTCCACAACAACCCACACTATGGCCCTGTTTACACCTGATATTAAGGGCTGTCTATTGACTAATGAATAATGTATACTAATACAGTGCACCATAAAATAATGCTACTTTGATTGTTTTTAACAAATCAAGAGCATACAGTGCAACCAGTGGAATTTGATTCCCTAAACGAATGTCTCTTATGAACTGATTCTTTTTAGTGAATCAGAAACATACTGTTCAGTGCAAAGAGTATAGTGAAACAAATGAATACACCAATTTTACCAAGTGTGACACATTCCTGGATCAACATATTTGAATTTGAATTGAATATAGTCAATACTATTTTTGGATTAAAATGTTGCTCCACAAAATCAGGATGTGCAACTGGTGAATCAGAATAGTCTTTGGCTTGAATCAGTTTGAAACATTGTTCTATATAAATTTCAGATTTAGCATTTCTGATTTTATGACCCCATTCATATGCTATATTTGGCATAAATTACATTGTCATTCAAAATGTTGGGGTCAGTCTTGTTTATTTATTTATTTGAAAGAAATTACAAATTTTATTTATCAAGGATGCATTATATTGATTAGAAGTAACAGTAAATATTTACACTTTTAAAATATATTCCTTTTCAAATAGATGCTGTTCTTTGAACATTCTATTCATTAAAGAATACTGGGGGGAAAAAACATTACACCGCATAACAGTTTTCATCAGGATTAGTAATAAAACATGTTTTGAAGAAACAGAAAATCAGCATAATTTAATTATTTCTGAAAGTAATGATGGAGTAATGATGCTACATTTAAAATATAAAAAGAAAAAAAAAAAGATCAAAATAGCAAATGGTTATTTTGATATAATTTCATAACATTAATGCTTTTAAAAAATCATTCAATTATACTTGGTGAGGTTTTTTTTGTGCAAAAACAAAAAAAACTATTTTTTATATTTATGCCACTTTCTACATGTGTATTACTTTGATTTACAGTGAACAGAGTTAATTCATATTATTGCTTTAGTTGAGAGAAGGGTCCGAGAAATTCCTTAATGCCAATCATTAATTAATTCATTAAATAAGTGCACAGTGTTAAAGGGCCCAATAGAATTGTCTATCAAAGGTGCCTTGATGTAGCTATGAGCTGGATTGGGCCAGGCAGTGCGGCTTTGATCACACTGGAGTGGTTAGTTCTTGTCAAAGTTAGTGTCAGGTCTGATCAGTGTTTGTGTTGAGGCCTCTGGCTGTCTAATGGAGCGTATACAGACATCCTCCACTCACTCTGTCTCACTCACACACACACAAACATGATTTTTCGGAGTACTGCAGATAAGTCACAGCTTAAAACCTGGGCTATATGTGAAGACCGGATCATCTTAGGCCTACAAATGGAAATCTACTATACATGCAAGTACTTACCTTCGTCTCGACAAACGCAACAGTTGGCTTTTGTTTCCTGTTCGAGTGGGAAGCTTTGATGTGATGCACTTTTTACTATTTCTGGATAAGAGGTCATCTGCTTTGAAGTTTTCTGTTGTATGAGGTACATAGAAGCTCTTATAACACACAGGCGATGCTCTTGTTTTAGTTTCGCCTTTGTTAGAAATCACAAATAGAATTACTTTAATTCTGTTCAAGGCTTCCTTAAGTCGCAGGTGGAAAAACACAGAAAGGGGCTGAATGTTAAGGTGCATTGTGTGTAAATATCATCTGTCCTTGGTTGCTATTCTCCTTGTTGAGTCCACCAGCCTCTGGAAACACAAGAACGGTTCATCAGAGGGGCTTTATAAATTTGGTTACGTGGCCATGCAGCTGCATACAAATCTAAGATCACCACCGAGCAACGGCAAGCATCAGCTGGAGTGGCGAAGAGCTCGTCACTATCGGGCTCAGGAGCGGTGGAAATACATTCTCTGATTAATCACTCACTCTTCACCATCTGGCAGTCTGACAAACGGCTCGCGGACTGACGTGAGAATCTGAATCTGACAGAGAGGGCTACCCACATTCCCAACCTTCCGCACATGCATATTGCCAGCTGTAGAGTTTGATGGAAGTGGAATAAGAATAGTGCAAGGCTGTCACGCTCATGTTAGTTTTTACCTTTAGGGAAGTTATAACATATTGACACACACACACACTATATATACATACTCTATATTGGCAAAAGTATTGGGTCACCCCCTTCTGATGAACAGATCTGACTACTTCAGTAATTTCCATGGGTGCAAACCTTAATATTTATGCATTTAATGATTGATTCAGTCAATGTGGAAGAACGAAGCTGGTTCGCAGAGAGCAAAGTCATAATGCCAGCGGGACAACTCTGGTGTGACTTTAAATGCAGACCCTGAGCCAAAAACTCATCACCAAACACCAATGACTTGTACATACATTATATAGACAAAAGTATTGGAACACCCCCTTCTTTAGAACAGATAAAAGGCACTTTGGCAACAAAGATAATTCATGCGTTTACTAATTGTATTTCCATCTCTGTTGCGCCATTTGTGAAGGTGTCTAAAATGACTCTACCCATATGTGCACTGTACAAGTCATTGGTGTTTGGTGATGAGTAACACACTTTTTTTCTCTCGCTCTTTTTCCCTTACGAAGCACACACACACACACACACAATTAAGCTGTACAGACACGCAGAAACATACAAGTGCACAGAAAAGTGTTGTCAGCAGCATTACTCTGACAATTTTATCAGTAAAATAGTTTAGCAATTTAAAAGCAACCTGTCATTTCTCACTAATGACGTAATAACAGAATTCAAACATGCTTAATCTCTCTTTCTCTATCTCTCTCATTGACTGCATTAATAACTGCACTATTATCATAGTATCAATGGCTCAAGCCTCTGTTACTAGGTCTAAAATGACATTTTAGACTTAGCAACGGAGGCATGGGATGAAATGCGTAAGAAAATAATCCTACTCACAGGAGCATAAGTTTTGCACTCACAGGGCAAAACGTAATGAGTTTCTTGACATACTAAGGTGTGGTAACCATAGTAGAAGTGGAATAACCAACTCCAGTCACTTATTAATTAATAATTGACATTTTGGCTGCATCAACCACCTCAGGTGTGCTTTATTTTTCAAGGGCCTGTCTTCAGTTGTGACTCACAAAACCAGTCTTAATTCACATATTTTTAGAAATAATCAAAAATACACTGTAGGAGGGAAAATGATTTTTCAGTAGCAGTTTTTTTTTTTTTACAGTATGTGTATTTCCCTGGCACCTACAAATGGGAAATAACTTGTACCTTCAGGCAAATGAGTGGTAACACAAGTTACTTACCTGAAGTGTACGGTAACAAATAAGACACATAGCTGTACTAAACACTTGTATGGCTTAGTTTGTACATACAGACAAGTGTGGGTAAGAATGGACACTTACAGGCAATGGCCATACATGGTAACTAATTAGACACTTTACTGTACTTACTAATGTATATACATGGTAAATATTTAGTACTTAAGGACAAGTGGGTACAAACAGACACGTTCTCATACAGTAAGTGCGAGAAGTGTTGGTGAGTCCTATGTAATGTGCATGTAAAATGGTGGACTTTTGTTTTACAGTTTACTTACTATGTACCATCTACCATGAATTATTCAGCTTTCAGATGATGTATAAATCTCATAAAGTGTAATTATATAATCACATAATGAGTAATATTATTTCATTAAGATTTGGTTAAAGGTTATTGCATGCAATTATGCATAATGTACTCTTATTACTATAGTAAGTACTTGTAACGTGTAACAGGCTATAAAATGAAGTCAGAAGGCAGGCTCAATTCCTTATAGCCCAACATTAGTTCTGAGCCAGGTAAAGCTCATGTGGATGCAAGAAGGAAACAGCCACTGACAAATTCCAGCATTTACTGAAAACCCTTCCCAGAAGAGTGTGTTATTGCAGTACGGACCAACCTCACATTATTCTCCATCATTTGTGGAATGAAATGTTCACATAGCAGATGTCCTCATATTTTTGGCCGTATAAAATTATTGTGCACCTTATACCAGCATACCTTGGAGTAGATTTGCACAGTTCTGTCTGCTGCCTGCCTTGTCTGTCATTTTGTGTCTCTCAAACCCAGCCAAATCACTTGCTTGCTCTTTCTCTCTCTCTTTCGCTCACTTACTATCCCTCTCTCTCTTTTTTTTTCTCTCCTCTCTAATGGCTGTCAGGTTTTAGGAAAGCCATGGCTGTATGTCTGAAGCAGCAGGTTTGTAGGGTGTGTAGCGGAGAAATCGTTCTGGCTCTCCCCATTTCAGTGCGGTTCAGAACGGCCGCCAGAGCGTAATTGCCTGTTGAATGCTTTCCCACTTCCAGCACCCTCGCTCACTCACCCGCTCCCCATCCACCTGTGCTGCCTTTTTTCTGCTTCCCTTTTTTATAAGACGACTCTGTGGCAGCTTTGACATGTCAAAGAGTTCTTCTGGGTCTATTTTAAGAACACCATTTTATACTTTTTGAATGCCGGGAAGTGCTCAGGGTGTTTTTTTTTTTCTTTTTGTTACAGATTTGACTTGTTTTTCCTTTTGTGCAGCTTCTGGGTTTTACATACACTGGCCCAACAAACTATTTGGACATCTTAATATATTAAAGATCTATCTATTTCAGTGAAAAATATCAAACCTAAGGGCATTTGTAACCTAAAAATTTTAATAACGCATTTATGTTTTTTTTTATTTTTTTTTTATTTATTTTTTTTTTTTTTGGATGTGCACATTCCATTTAAAAATAAATGCAAAATGAAAAAAAAAAAAATCATACTATCCCTCAGTTCTATGTAAGGACATAACTATAATATAAGCTCTTATCACCTATGACAATTATTGTTTGAGTTTCGTGATTGCTGCATCCATGTGTCTCATAAATGATTGCATGATGCTTATGTATTTGGCTGAATCTCGTCTTGCATGCATCTTAAACCACCTCCAAGTGATCAGAGCATTATCAGTCTCAAATGCATCTTGTAGGGTGGTCAAATAGCAATGTGATTCGGAAAAATGCATGAAGTTACCATGTTTCTTTTGTATGATACAGGCCTATTGCTTTGGATTTGTTTATCTGTAAATGTAATTTTGCTGTGCAATTATTCTTGCACATTTTTAATTACACAGGTGACTATATGTTGATGGTGTTGTACCTCATTCTTTTGCTTACCAGGACTCTAAAGCTGATGCTCTGGAGCTGAACCTGTCCTGTCCTCATGGCATGGGAGAGAGAGGTATGGGACTGGCCTGTGGACAGGTAAGACAACATTTAAAAAGCACTGCTTAAAAGCTTACATTTCAAAAATTATAATTTGCAGAGCCTTATGTTGTTTCAAACCTGTGTGATTTTCTTTCCTTCGCAAAACACAAAATAAGACAAATTGAAGGCTTTTTTTCTATGCAATTACCCTGAACAGGGACTACAGCTTTTAAGCTTCAGTAAAGACCATAAAACAGACAGAATTCAAGTCATTATTATCTTGATTTCTGTCCTTGGAGTGTTTATGAGAAATGTCCTGTTTGTGAATTAACCCATCTTTTTACCTTTAAAAACTTACTTAGGGCTGAAAGTTGATATTAGGGCTGCAAAATATGGGATAATTATAATTTGTGTGCTGCTGCTGTTGTTATTGGTATTTTTAAAATAAACAAATAAAATAGAAAATATTGCCATAGTAATATTTCTCTAACGTTGAGTCTACTGGTAGAGAGTCAAGTGGAGAAGCCATGTGCATTGAGCAAAATGCACAAAAAAATAAATAAATAAAACATGATTTAACTGGAACATAAACTAGGTTTTAAACTAGATTTTGACTATATTTTGACTATAAACAGGCTTTACAGTAATCACCAACTAAAGATTACAAATACAAAGCAAAGAAACTATAGAAACAGGGCTATATATAGATATTCCTGAGAATGGTCATGATAATGAACCAGTGAGAACTGAGAAACTCCTGACAAGACAAACCATTGAAAACAAACAAAACTATGGAAACACGTGGCAGGAATACATGAGGGACAAAAGGAGTCACATTACATAAAACATTAGGCATAATATTGGCAGTATGCAAAATAAGACCAAAACACGAACGTTAATGAAACCTAGAACATACATGACAATTCCACTTATATATATATATATATATATACATAAATAAAAAGCAATATTGTGTGTCTTTTTACAAGATGCTTAAGTGTAAAAGAACACATTGGACTCTAAAACACACATCACACATATGCATTTAATTGCAGGCTTATTGTGTATTCTTTCATTTAATCATGCTGATTTGGTTCACAAAACTAGCCTGAAGGATTTGTTTCCAAACGATCTGGTTCTTAGTCTTTGGCCACAGTGGTTAAAGGTCAGTGGAAGGTAAGATTGTCAGTGAATAACAACTAAAATACACGTCTGTTTCTCACACAAATGCATCCTTTGACTTGGAATATAGGAGTGGAATAGATTTTTCTTGAAAATGCGTATAAATAGTATGTCAAATACTGTTAAAACTAAAATGTGTGGCACTGATATGCAAAAAATTACTTTGCCGTGCATATAATGCGCAGTTTTCACATGCATATGATACAGATATTGTTGGCGAGCTATCATACACAGTTCTTCGCATACATATGATATGCTTCTTCCCAAAACCCTAATCTTAAATATTGTGTGGCATATACGAAGTCCGTTTTTGGGTGTCAATAGGCAAATCAAAAGTTTTTTTGGCCTTACTCTTCATACACACTTTCATTAGATCGGGTTAGAATATAGCTCAAGATTTTGCTTTTACTTCAAAAGTTTACACTTCAACATAACCATCTACAAGACAAGAAAGTGACAGTGACAGTCCTCAGAATTTCACCTTTTGTATTCCAAGTAAAGAAGAAAGTCCTATTTTTGAAGACAGAACAGAAGGTGTATCTGATAATGTATCCCCATCACATCTCCTCTCCTAAGCTATTTTTTTGTTTTGTTTTCTGCCGGGCAGATCCTATAAGCCTCAGAAGACATTCAAATGCAGACTAAATAGACAGAGCAGGTCAGGAGGCATCTAATGGTCCCCTATTCCTCTCCATCTCCCTTCAGCTTCGTTATGGTTGTGAGAAAAGCAGGAGCCGTTTCCCCCCCTCAAACAGGACACAAAGCCATTGTGCTCCTGCAGAGGCTCTAAACGAGCCCTGCACTACCTCTCTCTCTCTCTCTCTCTCTCACACACACACACACACACACACACACACACACACACATGAAGCTAATCACAGCCTGCTGCCTCCTGGCAGCTAACCTCTGTGTGAACTAACGCAAGGCAATATCATTTAATCACACTGTTTGCCACACGCTCTTTTGTGCTCTCTCTGTGGCTGGCTTTTTCCGTCTGTCTGTCTCTGTCTGTCTTTGCTTCCTATTTATTTTTCCCCGTCTTTCAGTCTGGATCACTCCACTCCCTCCCTAACCCATCTGTATGTTTCTGTCTTTCCCTCTTATACTGTAGGGAACAGGAGGAGGTCTCGTTGATTGTATGAGAATAAGTAGGAAATTGTGCACCGATACAAAAATGTATGATTGCAGCCCCATACTGTTGGGTATTTAATCAGGGAGCGTGGCCCTCTCTTTGAACCCTGGAGCGTACGGCACACTGGGCTAATGCAGCTCTATCTGGACACAGCGCTGTTGGAGGGGAAACTCATTTACATTTTACAAAGACAGAAATCAACTCGCAAAGATGTAAATATGCTAATGTTAAACAGTTCCTTTCTTTGAGCGCCATTGTGAGAGAACTTCAGGAATCTTAAGCGAGGCATTGTTTCGGTTCAGGCGTAGCTGGATTTCTCTTTTTATAGGAACTATATATTGTTCTGTACTAGAGTCTGTTTATGATTAATGCCAAATGTTTTTTTTTTTTTGTTTTATCAGAGATAACCACTAGAACGCTCTTAATATAGACCATATTTAGGACTTTGTACTTTTTTTATTTTTTTGTTATGATATTACATTAAGGCCTCAGACTTCACACAGACACATTTTTAAAATAAAATAAAATAAAATAAAATAAAATAAAATAAAATAAAATAAAATAAAATAAAATAAAATAAAATAAAA
>JAUMHQ010000046.1:1563723-1579359 GCA_032361165.1 Enteromius paludinosus | reverse complement strand
AATAAAATAAAATAAAATAAAATAAAATAAAATAAAATAAAATAAAATAAAATAAAATAAAATAAAATAAAATATAATATATGTGTGTGCACTGTGTGTATTGTGTATACAAAAAAACAAATAAATAATTTTTACAAATTGGTTTTGGATTTTTCATAATTTTGCATTACTAGCAGCAACACCAGAAAAAAAAGGTGATACTGAAAATATAATTATTTTGTCAACAACGTAACTTTTCTCACTCATTGCAGTAAAAATACACCCTAAAAAATAAATCCTGGAATTTACCAATTTTTTTAAAGTAAGTGGTTACAATCAATTTATTTTAGTTACATTTAAATAAACAAATTTAAATTTAAATCTAGATCATATTAAATTGTTAAATAAATAATTTGTAGAAAAATAAATTGTTTGCAACCATTTACCTTACAAAAATGTTTTGTTTTGTTTTTTTTGATGGTTTGATGGATGGATGGGTGAATGGAGCTGAAAATAAAGAAAAGAATAAAAAGGAAAAGAAAGGAAAAAGGCAGGAAAATCACTTTTCTATTAATCCTAAATAATTCTTTGATACCCATATTTCCACGTTTTCAGTTCTGTTGCCAGTTTTGAATCAGTAATATGAAGATCAGAACAGCATCCGGAGCTTGAAGCAGCTGCTGTCCGTGGTTCTGAAAACAGACATCCCACAATCTGCAGGACAAAGTACTTTTCCTCCCAGCTTGATTTATATTTATAGATCCTCCTTATGTGTGATATTGTCTGTGGCGGATGATATACTGCACCCGTGCCTTACTTTACACCGCCTGTTCTGCGTTTCAGATGTGTTCGAGTCCTCAGCTTCATATATTACCACCTTAGAACTACTGTATAACATATTCATTGATCGTCCACTGCGCCTTCATGTGTATCAGCCCTTGTTTGAGAGTCTGATCAGAGTGTGTGTGCAGTGAGCGATCTCACACTCGGACTCAATGTGCTCTACATGAGATTGATAAGTCTCATAAGTGTTCCGAGCCTCGCCAAGACCTGTTCTTCCCGGATTTCCAGGAAAAGGGTTTCAGACACGTCTTGCCAGAGGTGCCTCTCTTCCTGCATTCAAAGCGCCGGCGAAGCACGAGCCCTGAGCTCGGAACCTTGAAAGCCAAGCTTACAAACACTTGTCAGCCAGAGGCCTTTAATAAGCTGTCATAGGCCTTCCCAGTGCCGCTGAGCTCCCCTCTGTGAGGACATTAAGTTCTTACAAGCAGCATCTGTTTCAGGGCCAGGCACCTGCCTCTGGCCCTAACGGTCCGCTAATGCTTTTCTACCTTCCCTTGACCACGCTCCCTGCTGTTAGCCACTATGTTTTAGCCTGGCCACCAGTGACCTACGCACAGATGGACACACACACACATTTGCGCTCGCAGACATCTGCTGGCCAGCCTCCATTATGCTCCAGGAAATCTTAATGTGCTCTCAATCTCTTCTGCGAGCCTAAAGGTGCCATTTTTTTCTCCTCACTCAAGCATTTTGTTCCTCGGGACTCCCGGGTCCCATCTCCACCGACAGCTTGCACAGTTTTCCCTCTGTCTTTTGGGTTTTTCTAGCTTCTCTCTGTAGACCGTAGAACATTCTGGTTGCTACCCTCTGACAAGATTTAGTGTGTGTGTGTGTGTGTGTGTGCATGCATGTGTGTGTGGTTTGCCAGCCTTGTTATAAATGCTCGCTGCCCACATCCCTCCCACGGCCCATACTGGTGGCTATTTTCCTCCAATGCACCACATATCATCCCCTCATGTTCCTCAGCACAAAAGAAACTCGTTCAGACCGAAGATCTCCACCTTGAAAAGCACCCGAGTTTCTCGTGCGCCATGGCAGCGTCCGCCGGTTTCCTGCATTCAGGCGGCAAAATCTCAAGACCAAAACAATAGCTTGAGGGTAAGATCCACAATAAAGTTTCTGGCGCAGCGATTACAGAGCGCGGCACAGAGGCTGCGTTTCAATCAAACGTGATGGGCTACAACAAGTTAGACAATAGGGCTTTTCCTCAAAAGCGCCTCATTTCTGTCCCTTTGTTTGCTGCTTTGTACTCATCCCTTTCCTTTCACTCACTCTGACACTTTTCCGCTGAAAAAAGGAAAGAAAAAAACATAAAAAAGAGATGTTTATGGGCCCACACATGCTATGAACAAACACGCTCATATTCAGAGGAAAACAGAAATGCCCCGAAGCATCGCATTTCCAACAGATGTCTGAGGAGCCCGGAGCCTGGTACGACAGAGGCACATCACATTTCCATTTGGCACATCTCAGCCGTATCTCTGAGTTATGACAGTTTGCGCAACTCTCAAGATGCGCGCCATTCAAATCTCATTCATTATGAATGCCAGTGATTTGGAGGGCTGCCATCACGTTGCTCTCCAGAACCACAGCACCAACAGACGAGAAGATAAGGCTTCGCTATAAAACACTTTTTTTCTGCTCCAGATGTTGCGAAAGCTGGGTTCTTTTCCTTCGCTTTAAAGTTCTGATGGAGCTGTATCCGATTCAATGTTTCATTTTTGTCTTTCTTGTGCCTAAAATGCATGTTTTACACAGATCTGACTTGTTGCTTTCACATTTAGGAATTTAGAGGAGGCCAAGAGAGAGGCTAAAAGGATGTAAAATTATTTTTTATATGTATGTCAGATTGATAGATTAAAAGAAATATTTCACACATTAAACAATGACAATAGCCAGTTGCAGTTCTGTATATCTGTGGCAGATATGTAGAGTATAGTGTGGAGTAAAACAGATCTTGTTTACCGTAATTACCCTTTATTTTAACTGTGATATTGAAGAAAAAGATTGTCTATATTAATAATCAATCCACAGGCTGGTGTCAGTAATTTTATTTGTTTTTTATTTATCCATTACGGTAGTTTTATTCAGCAAGGACAAGTCAAATTGATAAAAAGACAAAAGATTCTACTTAAATAAATGCCGTTCTTTTGTACCTTTTATTTATAAAAGAACCACACGAAAAAATCAACACCGTTCCCACAAAAAAAAAACAATAATGTAAAAAAAATGTAAATAAGCTTTGGCATTATAGGAAAACATGTAATTTTATTTTTACAGTATATTCAAATAGAAAAAAGGTGATTTTACAGTGTAATAAAATTTTACAATATTTAACATTAATATATAACATTTAAAAAAAAATACTGACACCAAACCTTTGAATGGTAGTGTATATACTGGATATAAAAGAATAGAAGTTAAAGGGTAGACTGGGATAACTTAACTTATTTTTTTTTTAGTAAATAGTAAATGTTCATGTAAATTTTATAAAAAATTTAAGCAGCATATACACAATTACTGTTAGAGACATACAATAGTGTAAATGGAATTTTCAATCAAAACCTTCTTATTACTAAGAAATAGCGCGTGTCCTCGTGGGACAACTAGCCCCAGTCTTCTCTTTGCTGGAAAGCAGATCTTTGAGCATCGAGTCCCCTGAAGCTTGGTTATAATTCAAACAATGTAAAACACATACATAAAATTCTATCAAAGGGGCAAACGTGATATAGATTTTTTTGTTGTTGTTGTTGCTTACTGAATGAGAGGGAGATGAGAGGTAGAATGAGCGTCAGTAAGAGAAGGCTGGGGGAAGGGAGCGGGAAAAGGCAGCCGCAGAAGTGAAAAAGCAACATGAAGGCAGTGATGTGTTTCAGACGACATGTTCAGACACAACAGCGTTTTCCTCCCTGGCCACATCTGAGAGAGTTCATGAGGGGATCGCTAAACCATTTGGAGTCCTTGGTGTGTGTGTGTGTGTCTGTGGGCGGTAGAAAGAGAGAGTCTATGTGAGTGATGAAAAAAGAGAGATTGAGAGAAAACACATTTCAACATTGCCTCTGTGCTCTGCGGCCAGTGTTCGGTGAATATTTAGGGCAGCCTTGGTGTTTTAAAATGGACCAGCGGATGAATGTGTATGAATGAGAAATGCACCTCAAATGTCCCAGTTTTCGCTCTTTGTCATGTTCGGTTTGGTCTCCGAGAACCTGAATTAACAGCTAGAAATTCCTGGATCTCCACAATTAATGTCAGAACAAGTCTTAAATAGATGTTTCTTTCTGGGATCTACAGAAGCATGTAATGAGCCTTGACTTACATACCTCTTCACTCTAGGACCCCGAGCTGGTGAGGAACATCTGTCGCTGGGTCAGAAAGGCCACCACCATCCCCTTCTTTGCCAAGCTCACACCCAACGTCACCAACATTGTTGACATCGCCAGAGCCGCGTATGAGGGTATGAGCTACAGACAAACATATAACATATAGTCATTTGTGGATGATGTAGGTGTGGATTTTAAAAAATATGTTGATTATGATGGGGGGGTGGTTTCTATGTATTAAAGTATAAAACTCATCGTGATATCACGCAGCACCTGAAAACAGCCAGACCCTCTTGCTTGCACAGGGAGCATGGGACTATTTTCCACAGGCTCTGCGTGATATCATTGCGCCTGCAGCACCTATGGTACGGTGGCAAACTTCCTTGATTTATTACGCCGGAATAGTTCCTAATCATATCAGGTTAGAAAACTGCTAATTATTTTTTTTCCGTCTGTAACTACAGAAGAGTCAAGTATTAAATAGGAAAAATATTGAAACAAATTTGGTCATTTTTAAACAAGATGCTTCCGGTCTAATAAGATTCAATGATCTATGCTAAGCTATGCTAAAAGTGCTATCGGCAGACCCAGAGATCGGCTGAATGGATTCAAAACCGGTAAAACTCAACTTTTTAACCCTGGGGAAGTTGGAGAATGAGCCTATTTTCAAAAAACATGGAGTGTTGCTTTAAGTCTTCAGTATCACATGATCCTTCAAAAATCATTTGAATATTACAATTCAGTGCTCAATAAACATTCCTTATTTTTAATAATGAACAGTCATTCTACTTATTTTTTCAGGAATGTTGAATGAATAGAGTGTTCATATTTACAGTATTTATTTAAAAAAAGATTTTTTAACATTTTCTTTTCTGTCACTTTTGATCAATTTAATTCATCCTTGCTAGATAACTCTTAATTTCTTATTATAATACTAATGTATTATACTTATTATAACTTATATTAATTATATTATTAATTATACGTATTATAACTTATTGTAATACTTAACAATATTAATAATTATTATAATGCCTCCTAACATTCCAACAGTATTGTCAACTCATTAGCCTAATCAGTGATTTTTACTGCATGTTCAAAATCATTAGATTATTATTATAATATCCACACCATTTGCATATGGAGAAACATTTAATTTCAAATAAGATTATATTGTTTATACGTTCAATGTACATTTACACAATATTTAGTCATTAGCAGTTGTTGTTATCCAAAGCAACTTACAAATGAGGACAATAGAAGCAATCAACACCAACAAAAATCCAGTAATATGTAAGTGCTATGACAAGTCTTGGTTAGTCAAAATGCTTTGAATTTTGAACAGTAGTGTTGAAGGGTATGTTTTAATGAATTAAAAGAAAACAAGCAGATTAAATAAAATAAATGAAAAAAAGAACAGAGAATGCAAGTGTTAGAGGGTCCTTTTTAAAAAAATGAATTAACAGAAAACAAGTTAAAGAATAGAAAACCAATACAGAATGGAAGTGTTAGTGGGTCAAGCCTTTTTAATAATAAAGAAAACAATAGGTAGAACAGAAATAGAATAGAGTGTGGAAGTGTTATAGGGTCCTGTTTTTGTTTTTTAAACTAAATAAAATAAAAACAAGTGGATAAAACGGAAACAGAATAGAAAGCACTAGAGTTAGATGGTAAAATGTAGGAATAAATTGAGATTTTTCTTTTTTTTGCCATTTTAATGTACATCTATTGTATATGCACCTATGTGCATTCAGTATATTCTTCATGCTAATTTTCCCTGACTCTTTTGCTCACTCATGCCATTTATTACACTGCACTTCAAGTAATTTAACCCCATCATTCATTCTCAATCATGTTCTTCACAATTGAAGTCAAGAGGGTGAAGTATAAATTGTACAATATAAGTCACTAACCTTTTTTAAATATAAGATTTGCAGAGTATTGATTTATGTTATTTTGTTACAAGCCTCCTTCTGGCTACAAATTTGCATTTAAAATATATATTCTGACACATACTTTACATGGCACATACATTGATCAAAACTATTTTAAACAGCACATCTAACGTATTCACACTTATTTATTTATTCATTTCCCTTTACACATGCATAACTAAACATCATTAAAAAACTAAACTAGAATGCACTGGCATACCAGTGCTTGTAACTTGGCATAACATTTTCTAGTCAATTTGTACTTTTATAAATCTTGACTTGATCCTGCTTAACATAGGATCACTTCTATACAAATTAGTATAGAAAAAGGACCTGGTAAAGGTGTGATCTTTTCGACAGAATTAAGAATAGCACTGTATTTATATGTTCTGATATTATTGGAATTTCATGATTCAGGCTTCTGTAAGAACCTCTGTGGTTGTTTGTAGGCGGGGCAGATGGAGTCACAGCCACTAACACTGTATCTGGACTGATGGCTCTCAAAGCTGACGCCACACCCTGGCCTGGGATTGGCAGAGGCGCGAGAACTACATACGGCGGCGTTTCTGGTAAGAGAGGGAGTGCGTGTGGAGTGTGTGTGTGTGGTGTTGGCTGGCACACTGGCTGCTGAGATGTCTGGGCTTGCTCTGGTCAGGTCCTGCCTGCACAGACAGACGGACTAGATCAGGTGTGAAAATACTGGGCATGCTCTCTGCTCTCTAGAAATGGAGCTTCAGTGTGGGAGGCGTATAGTAAAAGTAAAGAACACTGCAAAAATCACTTTGTCAGTCAGTATTTTTGGATTATTTTCCAATGAAAAGAAATTATCCTTAAAACACCTGAGAAAAATGATTATATATTAAGATATGAAATTAAATTAAATTAAATAATAGATTGTTTTCCATGTATTACAATGTAAATAAAAAATAAATATTTTATATAAATGACACTTACGATTACGCAAGAAATAAATAAAACTTAGAAAAAAAAAAAAAACAGAAAAATATTTCTGAAAATATTTTTGTCTCAGAGAACACAATGTTAGCAAAAGTGTGGTCTTTATCATCAGCAGACGATCTGAAATCTCCTCTATGGGCTTGAAAGGTGGCCCACAGAGGGCTTCTAAATGACAGCCAGGTCCCAGGTTGGTACCAGGGAACGTACCGGAGGCCTCAACCTCAGCGCACCGCGGAGGAAACGTATGACCAGGGGTTCTTTAACAACTGTATGTCCATTAAGAGAGGAGTGGTAGGCCGATATGCTGCCACGTAAACTTTTAGGGTGGAGTGGGTGACCCCAGTAGGGAATCTAGCCTGCAAGAACTCCAGAACTGTACCGATTGGGCAGTTGACTGGATCTTGCTGGCGTTCTCTACACCAGGAAGTGAATAACTTCCATTTCAGGCCATATGGTTTCCTTGTGGATGGAGCTCTGGATTGCAGGATGGTCTCAACAACCTCGGTTGAAAGACCTGTGGCTAAGATGATTTTTGCTTTGACACAGCCAACCCTCGGGTGAAGCTGTCTGCGGACCCTCGTGAGAGCCCGGTGGTAGAACGTCTTAGCCCCGCTATGTTTCTGGGCGGAAGATACTGAGACTGATGTTCTCGGGAGACGCTCACGCCTTGTAACACTTGCAAGGTTGGTGAGACAGTCTCCCGAGGGCACTGAGGAGAGATGGGCACCGTGTAATGCAGTGTGTACCACTCTTCCCCAGGGTGGCCTGCCCTCTGAAGTCCTGTAGAGTCAGGACTACTGAAAACTGCTACTGAAACAATGATCCTCAGACCATATTATCACCAGAATAATGGAACCAGTCCCTTTGAGACTGGTCTCTGGTATCAGTAGAGCCTCTAGAGACCTCCAGAGTCTCTGAAAGTAGCGCTTGCTGGAGATTGCTGTGCCCTGGAGCACTGGCAGGGTTAACAGATCAATCTCCCTATGCGGGGTCTCCTAAAGCACGACCCTCAGGTCTTTCTTTGCATGGAGGGCTCCGCAACAGAGCGTCGCCAAGTCCCCTTTTTTATCTTGGGGAATTGAATTTATTTCCCTTTTAGACGGCAATGCTACGTTTCTGTGTCTCCTTGTATGAGAAGCATGCAGCATCCAGCGAACTGGAGAGCAACTATAGCAATCTCAATGAGAGGCCAGTAGTTCTTCTGACCCCTCATCCTAGTCTTTTAGCAGGTCAGCTTGGTACGCCTGTAACACGGCCTCTTTTTTTTTTTTCATGAGCAGACGCATTACCAGCTTAACCTGCTGCCGAGTACCCCTTGCCCACCAGCATTTTAGATTTGTAATTCTTAAAGGCTTGGAGGGCTGGGACGGACCCTTTAAAGACGCTGCAGCATAGAGAGAGAGATAGCTCACAAGCGTCTACTCAATTCATGTGCATCGTCTCATAACCGCTTTCATTCATCCCCATTAATTTATTTAGGGGGGATGAAAACGGGCCGAGAATGGCCACGACTTTGAGACCTTGGTGTGGAAATTGGGACAAAAACGGCAGGCTCCTTAAAGGCATTTATTTTCTCTCTGCTGCCGCTCTATTTTTAGATCAGCAGCAACGCAAGTTACTGCCTTCAGGAGCTCCTCATACAGGGGCGATAAAGAGACAGCGGTCTCCTCAGCGCTCTCATTTCTTCATCCTCGGCTGAAGAGAGGAGTAACGCAGCGCCGCTTCAATGAGGGGAAGTAGCAGAACACACTTCCTTCCTCATATGGCTAGCGCTAGATCTCGAGCTAGAGGAATGAGATAGGGACTCGCTCGTCTCAATTTCCCCTGCTTGCAGTCAGCCATCAGTGGGCACCCACATTGCTCAACCTCGGCTAGAACCGGACCAGTGCCACAAAACCGCATGATTTAGGCTCTCTTTTATCACTAAAGAGAGCCCTTCAGCAAACTACACATGAGTGTGTTCACTGGTAATATGAATATCTCTCTTGGACGGAAGAACACGCACTTTGTATAATGGTAAGTCGCCCTCGCCCCTTTTCTTTTCTTTTTCTTTTCAGCTGCATTCCACGTGCTTATATGCTTCCTGGCCAGTGACCCGCCTATGTCGTACCAATTCATCATTGGCTGATTCCACATACGCAGCTCGAGTTCCTGAAAAGGAGCTACAAATATTTTTCATACATTAATGGTCATTTTTCTTGCTTTAAACATAAATCCAACTGAATTTAGTGAGGCGTGTGCTTAAAACAAGACAACTTAACTGATATATTCTCTCAAAACATGTTTAAATATCTTACAATATTTGTGCTTGTAAACAAAATTTAAACTACTTAAAAGAATAGTTCACTCAAAAATTAAAAAAATCCAAGCATATTTTACTCACCCCCAAGCCATACTAGGTGTATTTGTCTTTCTTCTTTCAGACGAACACAGTCAGACCTAAAAAAAAAAAAAAAATCCTGTATCTGGCAATGGGTGTACTTTTTTTTCAAAAACCCATCAATCTGCTAAGAGGACATGTGGTAACCCCCTGGAGGCATATAGGTTAGTTTTAGGTCACAGTACTTGTGAATATATGTGAATATATATTTACAGAGCTTCAAAATCATGGTTACCATCCACCAGCATTACCAAGCTTGGAAAAGCCATGATTTAAAAAATAAATAAATAAATAAACTCTGTTCGTCTGAAAGAAGAAAGTCATACACACCTAGGATAACCTGCGGGTGAGTAAAATATGCCGTAATTTTAATTTTTGGGTAATCTATTCCTTTAAGAAAAGCTTTTGTAATAGTGTAATGCAAATGATTACTTTTATTACTGTTTGAAAGAACATGTCAATATGCATATATGTGCTTACCACTAACAAAAACAATTTCTGTGGTCACACATTTTTGAGCAACTTAAACAGCAGACAGTTCAAGTATGTGTTTTATAGTTTCAGCTGTGTACAGTTGAGTGTGTTAAAGCTTCACCTCAGCCCACCTCTCCCTTCTCCCTTCAGCTGAGCTGCCACAATGTCTGCAGAGGCAAGGACAGGGTCAGAAACACGGCCTGCATTAAAAATTAATACTTATACTATTGAGGCTCTATTTTATGCAAGCAAAACTGACTGGCTGTCATATTTTTCACTTTTAAAGTCTTATGGGCCTCACCGTGCAGCTCTCCCATGGGACCCAGCCTTTCAGCAATGGTCTAAGACTCTGCCCGAGACCAACCTATTGATCAGCGGGGCCCTAAAAGGCCAGTGCGGCCTCACATATTTTATCTGCTCCCAGTACAGTAGCTCTCTTCAGACTTTTTGTTTCAGAAGCCCATATCCAGAGCATAAAACCATGTGCAGAGCATCCAGGGGCACATAAATGTGTGCCGCCCTGAGCTCTCAGTAGAGCTGACTTGATTCTCTAATGTATTCAGTAATTTAGTGTTTAACTCAGCAGCAGTGGCCAGGTTTAAAGTGCTTTGATTTATGTGGCAAGTGGCATAAACACTGAGTGTGGAGGAAATCAATCTTTTCTGTGACAAGTTTTTTTTTTTTTTTTCTCAAAACTTTTTAATCACAGTTTTTGTACTGCATTCTTGCATTAGTCACTAATGTTTAGTAAAGGAATAGAGAGGGTGTTTTTACTCGAACTAAAGTTCTTTAGTGCTGTTTTGTTACCTGTCCCTATTTATAAGCTCAGATTGGTTCAATAGTCTAAATCAGGAATTTTAAATTGATATGAGATTGAAGTTTCTGAATTTAGGGATGTTGAATTATTGCAATAAAGCATTAATTTCAATCTCAGAGCACAAAAATAGGATAAAAATACTTAACGAAAATCTAGCCTGATCTGAACTATGACGAAAACTATCCAATAACTGGCCATTTGCAAAGAGCAAGCGATGTGACCAATCAGAGCACTTATATGCTGCTGCTATCTACAACCAGGCTCCATAGAAATGTAACAGGGTAAAAAAGAAATAATAATTAAATAATAAAATGGTAAACATGTAATTTTCATTCGGATGACGATTTGGATCCGTTTATGCAGATCTGTTTTCAGTGCAGCTAACCTCACATCGCTTCATGTCATCTTCTCACTTACTAAACTATGACACGTAATTTCCTGCAAAAAGACCGTCACGGCGACTCTCTGAAGGTATGAAACTATGACACCATGTGTTTTTTAAAACCATTTTCATAGGTTTCACGTTATATTGTTGGCTCGGAAAATATGTAAATATGCTAATGCTGAGCAGCAGCAGCTGGATCCCTTCTAGCCTTAACCACAAATCAGACAGAATAGTAGATTACTTGAACTTAATATGGTGTGTTCCACGATTAAAATAAAATGCTTTCTGATATTCATTATTTTTAATTTCGTGCTTTATGTAAACATGAAAAGATGATCTGTTCAAGCTGAGGCAATACAGTGATCTGGCGCAATACAGTGATCTCCGCGCACAAAACAGAATTTATAGTTCAATAATGACACAATTTAAAAGCCGAGAGTCCTGAGACCTTGTTCAATGTAAGAAGTAACCTGATCTCTCTTGTCTGTCATAGTGTTTTCAGTTTTCCCTTTGCACTGCAATGTCTTTTTCACTGAGAACGTGTGTAGTGTGAGAGTGGCATTGTTTGTCCGTCATGGCAACAGTAACTAAGGACGGCGAACAAAGTCTCAGCTCAAATAATTTCCACTTCCTTGCAAAATTCAAACAATAAATGCTGTTTGACACTTTTAAATTAAGGCACACAGGTTGATTTTACTTTTAAGTCATGATAATCAGTAATTATGTCTCCATTGGATGCAACAAATGGCTCAATTATAATGCGTTTTATTTTTTTGGTGTCGTAGCACTGGGACGCAGCATCATGTTACAGTCAGGGACATACTGTAACATTGCCGCCAAACGCTTGAGGTATTCGGCCAATCACAATGCACTGGATAGCTGGCCAATTAGAGCACACCTCGCTTTTTTTACAATGAGCTTGTACAAATCAACTTGATTCAGGACGCAGGGTTTAGAGGAGAAACAATAATGTACAGTATGTGAAAAATCATGTGTTTTTTGAAACTTGAACCACATAAACATTGCATTATACCAAATACACATAATAATTATCTTTTTAGCAACATCATACAGTATGACCCCTTTTAAAGATGACGAACTTACTGAAATGTATCATGTAAGCACTCAATTGTTTCAATGACATAAATACGTTTTATTTATTCTTTTTTTTTTTTTTTTTTTTACATCAGGAAAGTTATAAAGCATTCACATTTGTGTAAATATAACATTTTGGTCTCAGTTGTTTATCTTAACCTCTCATATTATATTCATCAATCAAATAAGAGGATCGGCCACGCGGTATGCAGAGATTCCCCAGGCCAGCCTCTTCGCCCTGTCGAGAACTTTGCCCAGCAGTTCTCGGCAGTACAGAAGCAGACAGAGCTGCCTCTCCCCTCCTGGCTGTCCCACCGTGGGTGCGCCGGTTACCACTCCGTTGATCCTGCTTGTTCGCATGCTCGGGCTTGGCTAGCACTCCCCAGTCCAACTTGCTGGTTGATCAGTATGATCCGACTCGACTTAATGCGATTAAGTTCGTCGGGCGCCCACCCAGGATCACAGGGGTCCATTTCACCTCCATTCGTTCGGAGATGGACGCCTCTGTCCTGCGTGCGGAGATCACTGTCCTGCTGGATAAGAACGTGATCGAGCAAGCCCCTATTTCATCGTACCCAAGAAGAATGGTGGGTTATGGTCAATCCTGGATCTGCGTGTTCTGAATCGGTCCCTTCACCGGCTACTGTTCAGAATGTTAACGCCGAAAGGCATTCTATCCTGCGTTTGACCCCAGGATTGGTTTGCAGCCATCGACCTGAAGAACACGTGCTTTCACATCTCAATTTTGCCTAGACACAGGCCATTCCTTCGGTTTGCTTTTGAGGGTTGGGCGAATCAGGTCTGGCATTTTTATGGAGTGTCAATGCCTCTTCAGTCCATGGTCAGACCCTGTCTTCCTAAGGGCCGGTATGCCCCTAGGCCAGGTGTTCTGGCATTTGGCAGTTTCCACAGATGCCTCCATGATGGGCCGGGACACTGTATGCAATGGGGAAGACAGCCCCGGGCCAGGGTGAGCCGTGCCCCCTTGGGGGGGAGAGCCCATTACACCTTCGCCAGATATAATCTTCACGTGGATCCCGTGGCCTCCTGTGATTTGGGTAATATCAGGTAATTCCGGGAGGCCGGGGCGGGTGTCGGGCTTGCAGCGCCATTCCTTGGGCCTCCGAGTGCTATATTCCAGTGTTTCCAACTGGTTACCTCTGCCTCCTCTGCTGCCCCACAGTTCGAGCTAAGGGAGTAGCTTGAACTGTACCCTTCACCCTCCACGGGCCTGCCATTCTTCTTCCATGGTTATTCCACCGTGTTCCCCTTACTTTAGTAAAATCTTCTAAAAACAGGCCTAAAAATTGGTGTGTTCCGCTCACCAGCCTCTCCCTCAGGGTGTTGGGAAGGTTGCGTGGGATCTCCACTGTCCCTGCAGCCTGTCAGCATTTTGGCCTCCTACGTGATGCAGTCTGGGTTGTTGCATTTTCAATAGGGAACCCATGACGTCAGTCAATGATGTAACGTCATAGCGACTGCCTGAAAGAGAACATCTCGGTTAGATAAGTTACATCCTTCCTGCCACAAGGTCGGACTGCGCTGGGGAGTCATTTCCGAATGGCTCTTCAGCAGAAACCTAATGGTGGTTTGCACGCCACCATCTTATATACCCATATGTACAGGGGAGTGGCTTGGCATGCAAAAAACACTGGCCAATTCCCATTGGCGTTTTCTCCAAAGTCTCCCAGGTGGGACCCCATGATGTCAATCAATTACATAACATCTCTGTTCCCTCCTTCAGGGAATGAGGGTTACATACATAACCGAGACGTTTTGTTTGCTTCAAATTTATAATGTGGTTTAATTATAATTTCACATTCTTTTTAGTATACAAATCTAATAATGTAACAAAACACTGAGATATTTTTAACTAAACCTGAGAGATTTCTGGCTCTCCCTCCATTACACCAAAACTTTCAAGCAGATCATCCATAAAAAACTGACATGTGAAAACAAACCTCATTGGTTCTTGTGTCAATCAAGCACATCTGAGTTTATTTGATGAGCTCTATGTATGTGTGATGTGCTGATCAAAGGTTATGTGTGAGTAAAAGCCTAAATTAAATATGTTCGTCACAAAGCAAGTGTCTCTTTTCATAAAACTTAGATTAAACCACTCTATGCATGACCTCTTTCTAAACTTTTTGGCAAGTTAAAGTTTTTCTGCAATAGGCCTTTAATAGAGTGACAGAAATCTCTCAGGTTTAAATTAAATCCTCATTTGCATTTCGATATATAAATGTTTTCCTGCCATGTAATTATTGTTTACATACATCTGCTATTATATAGTCTGTGTATATTGTTTCAGATCCCACTTCTGTATAATCTTTTCTGCCTAGTGATGACTACAAATGTTTGTATGTAGAGACAAATATTGCTATGTTTACGATTATATTAATTTATGAGAAATGATTTGCAGTCCGGATGGAGCCAATATGGGGTACGGATCCAGGCCGCGGTCCGGTAATTGCTGACCTCTAGTCTAGATCATATGGTCACTTTATTTTTCCCCTGGTTGGGCGTCCCACTGTGATTTCATTTAGCTGGCAGCATGCTCCTCATTTGATGTGTGTTTTAATGATTGGTCATGCCGACTGGCTAGTCGGCTGTCACAGATATATTATTGCATCTCTTTCATTGTGCATGGAAAACCATGTTCCCTAGACACCCTGGCAGCATCGGCAGGCATAATTAACAGAGAGCTGCACCATCATTCCAGTCTCTTATTTGCTTTTGTTATCTGGCTGGGTCTTTTTGAGGCACAACAAATTCGGGTGAAGATAGAAATCGTAGAGGATGCTGAGACCCCACGCTCCGTCTAGCGCTGTGTTTGGAATTATTAATCAGAGAGTCTGGCATCGGGAGCGGACGCTTCGCGCTAACAGATGCCACCGATGGCCTCACTGAGCTGTCAATCACCTCAGCACGGGACCAGACTGAGGATGGCGCTCATCCGGAGCTGTGTTCGCTCACGTTGGAAGCTGTGATAGGACCTGCTTAGAGTAATGAGGTATTGATGAAAGATAGAGAGTGCTAGCGAGTCCAGGACCGTCTCTGTTTGAAGCACAGACTGTGCTGTCTGTAAAGCACAAGTGATACAGCTGAACAAAAGCAGCCTACAGGAAAAAAAAGAAAAGGTCTAGGAAAAGTAGATTTTTGGGCTTTTGCTGTGGTGCTTACTATAGCAAGTGTGTAAAAAGTTCTGAGACATTACCCAATTTTTTAGTATGTATTGGTATCTTATTCAAATTAAGAAGTAAATTTTTCCAATAAAAAGTCACTCATTTTGTGTCTGTAAATGTCATATTCAACCTTCAAACCTGTTATTTGTGTTATTTTCTGGGATATACATCTACAAACCAAATTCCAAACTAGCCACAATGGAGTGGTAGCTTAATAAAAAAAAAAATAATAATAAAAAAACTTTTTTTTCCACTTTCATAAATATA
>JAUMHQ010000046.1:1524883-1541934 GCA_032361165.1 Enteromius paludinosus | reverse complement strand
ACGGTTAAAGTTAAAAATCTTCGTTTGTGTTCTGCTGAGGAAACAGTCACCTACATCTTGGATGCCCTGGGGGTAAGTAAATAAATATAAAATTTTCATTTATGGGTGAACTATCCCATTAAAAGTATTAATTTATTTAAATAAAAAAAGTATTAGTTATTACAGTATAATTAATATTTTTATTTAGCAAGGAAGCATCATATTGTGATATTTATATATATATTTATTATTTTATTTATTTATTTATTTTTGAAACTTATTTTAGCATATTTCTATTTGTACAATTAAAAAAATTGTAATGAGCAAAAGATAGCAACCTTGGTAGTGTAATTATATTAATGACCTTTTTTTTTAGGTTTTTTAACATTATTTTATAGTTACACCTATTAGTTTCTTATTAGCATGCATATTAATAGAATATGAGCCATTTATTAGTAGTAATAAAGCATATTTATAAATGAATGCCTTATTCTCCATCCCTAATACCTAAACTTAACAAATACCTTACTAACTATTAATCAGCAGCAAATTAGCAACCTATTGAGGGAAAAGTCGTAGTTTATAGTTAGCAAGGGTTATCTATTCTGTAGTGTTACCGATCATTTTTAGTAAGTCGTAATTACACATTATTTTAGGTACTGTACACACAGATTGCTGCTGGATCATATTCCACCGTTTTTCAATATCTTACGCCATGAACACCCATTTTTTTGTAAGAAATGTCAAGTTCAGCTCGTTCCAAAAAAGTATTTTATGCACAGGTCAGCTGGCATAACCTTAATTGTGTTCTTTTTAAATTCAAATTCCTTTTTTGCAATAAATCACTAATTTGACAGTGTAATGCAAACATACAGAAATCCACCGACACGTCCTCAACAGCTTGTCCTCATGTAATCTGTGAGGCTGTCTTTTTAGCACATGCAGTTTTCCCGCTTTATTCCTCAAGGTGATTATGCTGTGAGGGATCTCCAGGAGGAAATGGAGATCACAAACTACCAGTCAGACATCAAAACTGATCCGCTCCTTCCAGCGCTGATTTAATTAAGCTAACTTAAGAACAGAACGCCGCCTTACAAACTGCTTCTTTAGGACGCCAAGGCTGTTTTAATTTCTGTTTCTCCTCTCCGCAAAGGATGTGATTGCCAGAGCGCTGAGGCACATTGGCGCCTACCAGGAGCTGGACAACACGGAACAAGTGCAGGCCCTCGTCGATCCAGAGATGTGTATCAACTGTGGCAAATGCTACATGACCTGCAACGACTCGGGCTACCAGGTAGATGCACACATTGGATAATTACACGATACTGAGTTATTTACCGAAAAGCAATTACTGGCGGATTCCGTTCGCTAAAATGCAGGAAGCTAGCGAACGTTTTCAGATTAAGAGGTCACCCCGATTGTAGAGTTCGTTCACTGCCATTGCTTGATGAAAACAGAAAGAGGCGAATGCAGAGTCTGAAACGGTGCGTGATGAAGGAGGCCTGCTATTTACCTTAGAGAACGACACTGTTGTGCTAGCTGCTGTCATTGTTGTCGCTTTTTTTCCTCTCCCAGGAGTGGGGAAATCCTCCTATGGAGAGTCGATAATTGCTCTAATGTAATAGCTTTTTTTTCACTCCCCTTCCTCTTCTTTTGCAGGCTATTAAGTTTGACCCTGAGACCCATCTTCCTGTAATCACGGACAGCTGCACCGGCTGCACTCTCTGCCTGAGCGTGTGCCCCATCATCGACTGCATCAAAATGGTTACCAGGACAACGCCGTACGTGCCCAAGAGGGGCCTGCCTGTTAATCCCGTTTGCTAAAGCGCACAGTCGCTCCACCTGACCGGAGAGAAAGAAAAGCAAGGAGCCACGTCTCATTCAGAGCATCGATTCCAATTCTAATTGCTGTGTGAAAAATTACCTTTATTATGAAAACGAATAATTAGCCAGCAGAAATAATTGCTTTATATTCCCAAGCCAGTTATGCTAGAATAATAGAGCTGGCACAAAAGAGTCGAATTGTTTTAAAACAACTTTTTTTGTTGTTGTGATTTTCATTGATTTGAGAAAGATGAAGAAGTTTTTCTCTGGGTTAAAAAAAAAAAGCATAGCAATAAATACAATAATAAAGCAATTGACAGTGTGGAAGTCTCATTTTATTATTTTGAATTATGTGAGTGGAAAGTGTGATTAACAATATCCAATTCTAATATGTGTTAGAAATTTCGAATGATAAGCAAATTAGTTCCAAAATCATCGTTATTAATTGGAATAAAATATGACTAGACTTCTTGTGAGTTTGAACAGTTTCACTCACAGACTGTTCTTGATGAGCAGCTTTAGCTTCAGTCGCAGACAGAACAAATCGTTCTAATGATGTTTAGAACGCTTCCTCTAATGTCCCAATTGATTTGTTTTGTGAAACAAAGCATTCATGGGAGCTGATGCAAACACGAGGTCTACGCCGAGTCTCTGTTGTGTTAATATGATCTTTCTATAATTGTTACATCTGCGAACAAATATCCGATTGGGAGCAGTGGACAAGACGGTAGACAGAGTTAATTAAAATGCTATCGGTTTCATCTCCGAGATGCAGACCGCTCGTTCTCTGAGTGGTTCCGTGCTTGAAATGCAGGAAACCGCTGCTTTTGAAAAACATCAGCCAGACATGTCAGGGTTATTTCATCATTTATTACACAAAGAAAACCGGGGCGCCATAAATCTAAAGTTTGTACTGGAGCTCCATTCATTTGGCCACGACTTAACTTGCTTTGTAAAAATGTTTGCTTTTGAAAAATTAGCAACCATGCCAGGCACGAAGAGAAGGTTCAGCAAATTTACTGAAGTCCCTTAAGCATGCTCATTATTAGCTGCCAGAACTGCCTTTACAGATACTTTTATTTGCACTGCTCCTAACTAACATCAGGACAAAATCACATTTCCATATGCACATAACGTGTATATAGATGTGACGGTTATTACAGCAAGTCGTGCACTGAAGCTGAATCCTCCTCATCTCTTCCCCCCGCCTGCCATTCATACATCACTGTGCATCAACCTACTTCCTCTCTCTGATTGCAATTAAGAAATGATGTGTCTGGACCCTGGCCAGCCGTGCCAGGTTAAATTATTCATAAATGTTAATAAGACAAGCGAGAGCACTCCCTCTTTTCCTCCTCCTGCTCCCCTTTCCAAGTGCCACATTAGAAAAATAATATTGACCTTTCAGTCGTAACGCCCACGTGTGACATCGGGAAGCTGCCTCTCTTTCGTAGTGTCCATGTCTTTTTAAAAAGCAAACAGAGACGGCCTCTACCTTTCTGACATATACATAGATCTATATGAGTGTGATGTACTCGGTGCTTATTTAAATTAAGAATAAGCAAAGAAAAAAAAATCTGCAACACATATATCTCTAAAAAAGCAATGGTGTGATCGTAACGTCATAACTCTTACAATTTTTAAAGGGTTTTCATAGCTACTGTAATTCTGTAATCATGTACTTAACCTCGTGTAATTCCAAACCTGTATGATTTCCTTTTTTCTGTGGAACACTATATATACGCATATACATGCACATGTTAGTATGTAGAATGTTATGTTATGGGATGTAGAATAAATCATTGATATGTGCTTAATTAGCACTAATAAATAGGTAATATTCCAATAATATGCTAATAAATGGCTAGCTAAGAGGCCCTAAAATAAAGTGTTATCATATACATATGTATACATAACTAAAACAAAGAAAATTAATGTTTGATTGTTTCATGTTTGAGTATTCATATACTACAACAACATTTATTAATACTGAATTTATAATATATTTATATAATTGTTTGCTTTTATTTTAGTTTCAGATTTAATAATAACAGCTTTAGCTTTTAAAATATTTTTATATACTTTTTTTTATGATTTTTATACTTTTTTTTAATAAATTATTTTAGTAAACTTTACTTCTTAAGTCAAGTTAGTTGCCAAGGCAACATTTCTAATGTTCAAGTTTGTATCTAATATTTATAGTTTACTTTGGCCCAATCCCAATTCTACCCCTTACCCCTACCCCTCCGTTTAGCGCGTTCACGTGAAGGGGTAGGGGTGTCTCAATTCCCCTTTGATCGGAGGGGTAGGGGTAAGGGGAAGGGCTAGATAGCCCTCGAAACAAAGATTTTCCGGGACCTCACTTCAAACGAAGGGCTAAGAGAAATTTCCAACATGGCGGCTCACTCGAGCAAGCGGACTCATAAATGTAAGTAATTTTTGCCATTAATAAGGATTTTTATGACAATTTTTCATTATATGTGTATTACCATGGGTCTTGTGTTTGTGTTTACGGTGATGTCCTGTAAAGAGCGTTTGCAAAAAAATCGCTAAAGTTTGCTAGCGGATAGCACCGATAGCACAATTTTAGGAAATATATTTTTATGTATACCCGGTACCGCATTGTTTTGTTTTTCTTACGGCCGTATGTGTACATGTAACTGATCGGTGCTTACATCAGCGCATGTCCTCTGACGTAACGTTAGGAGCTAGTGACAATGGATGATGACGTATAACAGTGTAGTAGTGGTGTCCCGTTCCTTAGGAGAAATATTTCAGCCCTTCCCCTTTCCACTTTATTTCAAGGGGCAAGGGGAAGGAGTGAGGGGTAAGCAAAGGGGTAGAAAATAGAATTGGGATTGGGCCTGTATTTCAATCACCAAAAGCAGATAGTACAACTTTTTCCCCCCTCTGAAAAAGAAC
Organism: Enteromius paludinosus; assembly: GCA_032361165.1. Lineage (NCBI taxonomy): Eukaryota > Metazoa > Chordata > Actinopteri > Cypriniformes > Cyprinidae > Enteromius > Enteromius paludinosus. The sequence continues at coordinate 1,537,209 of JAUMHQ010000046.1, read as the reverse complement.
CGCTTTGTTCTTTCAGGTTACCTTTTTAATATGTATCTTACAGAAAACATGGTAAGACACCCCACAATCTGACTTCTCCACATAAATATTAATATTCCAATAATATTCGCTATCCTACACTAGGTCTAGCAATTCAAGAAGAAATTTCATGAGCTAACCAGTAGAGGGTACCATGCAATGAGTGTTACACTGAGTAACCCCACAAAAACTTTTTCTATTACTGAATAGGCCAAGTTAGCCAGATCATCTTTCAGAGGTCCGTTGATGGCATTCTTCCAGCATTTTTCCGGTATACAAGTGCTGCTAACTTTTCACTAGCTTTTCACTGCAATAGAATGAATACGTTTTCCTTTTATTCCCATGACGGTCCTATTGTCTACGGGTTTGACCTGCCCCTTGACAAATCTAATTTGACTATCCTCAAACGCTGTTACCTGCAAAGTTGCAGACGTGAATGTGACAATAATCATTAAAGCTATTAGCATGGAGCGAATGGCAGCCACTGGTGAGTGCTGTACAGACTCATGACCTCTGACCTGGGCTAATTGGCATTGGCAGGAGGTTGGCAGAGAGCCTTTCATTTCTCTCCACTATAAAAGACTGAAGAGGTGAGAGACAACAGCATTGAGCCACGGCCATCAATGATTAGGTGCTTCACTGCCGGGCCGGGATGCGTGTAGTAGAATAAAAAAAAAAAAATTAACAAAAGCCATTATTGGGTATTTACTATGCCTTTTCTATTTAATTATTGTCTGCATTGTCTTGTTTTTCACAGGCAGTTATTTTTTGGAACTTCAAAATGTAACAAAAAAGGGTTGTTTTAAATGAGTTTATCACATGTACAATTTAAATAGGCTGGGCTCATTCTATCAATTATCAAAGTGGCAAAGCTGTATTGTAAAAACTAATTAAAGGTCAGTACATCACAGTGTTACTCCAGCATTAATCAATATTTTCCCTTAATTTATTTTTTATAATTTTTTATAATTAAATAGTATTATTCAACCAGAAATGTATTAACATTTCATATTTAGTGTAGATTTAGTATACAACTTATTTCTGTTAGTTGCTTTCATCTAAAATGTATATTTGATTTTGGCTTTACTTAAATTACCAAAAACCTATTTTAATTTTAATGAACAACAACAACAACACTGGTGAATGATGACAGAATGTTTCTTTATGGGTGAACTATTGCTTCCTAAATATTTAAAATAACTTATTAAGTGCTCATAAATTGTCCTTTTTAATGAAGTTACTTGTTTTTGTTTGGATGCTTATAATAAAAAAATTTAATAATAGCCATCCTTGGGTATTTAATTATTGTCTTTACTGTCTTGTTTATAATAAGCAGTTCTTTATTCACACTGCAGCACCTAACTTAATAGAAAAAGTTTCTTTCAAATGAGAATGTCAATTTTGAATTGTTTGCATAGATTTAATACCTATCAATTCTCACAGTTGGGAAGGTGTATTTTAAAAAAAGAGAGAAAACGGCGCACGGCGGGATGGTACACAACACGCACACAGCTGCACGAGCACAAACAATCCTATTCAGGGCACAACAATGGCCCTTGTCAGTGTTTTCAATACTGTGGCTCCCTCCCAGTCATAAAGATATAAACTCTTGTTTGCTGCTTTAATTCAATTAGACTGGTGGAGGTAGGATGTCTGTGGAACACTGGCCAATGCTAATCTCATTCCGTCAGCCATTACGCCAGAGCCCGGTCCTGGCCTGCTTTCCCCACGAATGCACCTTCCTGCCAAGCCTTGGCACGTCCTTACAGCTTCACAGCCTCCGTAAAAGCCACTGTGAGCCTGGCTCCATACCTTCAGACCTCTCGTTTTCCTTCCCTGGTGGTAAAAGCTGCTTTTCAAGTCGTCCCATCAGTTAACCTTTCCGACGAAGATGCCGAAACTGCAGGCTGTCAGTGAAACCGTCTCTCTCTCTCTCTCTCTCTCTCTCTCCTGTCCTGACTGACCGACTGGGCCAGAAGCATGCAGGCCTTCTCTACAGGAGAACCGTCTCCCTGCACAGAGCGCGAATGAAAGCAGATGTTAAATGATGCTCCCCTGACAAATGCAATGATAGATGGTAATGGGGGTGATTACTTTAAAAGGGAATAAAACGGTCTCTAAGCTACAGCCTATCAGCTGCGGTGGCGGGAGCAAAGAAGCGAGTGAGCGAGCAGGCTTTCGTGCTTCTCTTTGAGCCCGGATTTTAGCAGATCAATTGGATTTTTGAGTTGGCCAAAGGAGATACGATCCGATGGCAATCCTCCCCTCTCCATCGATCTCTACTTTTACAATGACTATGAAATAGCTTTTACAGCATTGTCAAAATGAGCCCCGAAATGAGGGATAGGACGAATCATCTGTTGATCGGGTTAAACTTGATTCACTGGCGAGATACAGCACTAAAAGTTTATTGTCAAAAAATAAGTAGGTCTTTAAATCGAATCTGCATCGAGTCGCGAAGTTTTCTGCTTATTATTTTTATCATCAAACGTAAATGAAGCCTACACGGAGGAGGAGAAGCCAAGCCCGATCTAGCGCACTACTTGCAGCGTTTTTAACTCTCTTTTTCTTGAGAATCAGGGAGTGGAAATTATGTTCAATCTTCCATCTCGAGCATTATTGAGGTGCAAACAATCCCGGTTCAATTTTCTAGCATTCACGCCAATAACCCCCCTGCCTGTCCTTTCCTTTATACTCTTGGAGCATGTTTTACTTTTTTCTCATTTTGTCAATCTGATTTTGAATGCACTTGTACAGCTGTCTTGTAAGACGTTGAGGACAAAACATTACTGGGCATGTTATTTTCTTAATGTGTTCATATAGGGGTGGTTTGTTAATTTTTTTTGTCCACTGACTGATTTATTAACTTGATTAAGTTGATCCATATCTCTCCCATCTCAGTGCGTGCACTTAATCGCTCTTGCGCACAGTGCCAATATGTTAGCCTTTAGCTTAGTTATAGTTAGCTTATAAATTGCCACTTTTTATTTTAAGTCACCATACTTACTCGTCTCATGTAACCGTAGGGAAAACAATATGGTGGGACTAATGCTCCTATTACAGGTCAAAATAAATGCAATTTATTAAATACATTTAAATACATTTATATAGTGTATAAATTTTATTATCATTTATGGGTCATTCATTCACTGTTGCAGAACTTCTATAAAATGTAACATTTAATTATGGCTGATCCTAAATATTGTAAAACATTTCAATCAAAAACGAATGTTTTCTGTTTCTATGCATATTTTACGGTGGCTAATTCGTACAAATTCCAAATGACTTCATTCACTTGAATGCATGCAATTTTTGCTAAATCTGACATATTTAAGTATACGATTGACCTACTGTTACATCCACACCAGGCTCCACCCTCACTTCCTCACAACGATCACTCTCCCCTGAGTACTAATCAGCAACACCTGTCACCTGCAGTCACTATCCACACTTATCACATACCACTGTAGCATATCAGAGTGAATCGGACACATAAGATTCGATCGGAACATTGAAACATGAGGAGCCGAATTCCACAAAGAGGCACCAAGACAACAGGAAGTCATGAATCAGCCCATGGTTGCATACCTCTTGTAAGCAGATCCAACAGACATTGTCACAGGACATTAACACAAAACAATACATATTGAGAATCCCAACTCAGGAAGGAGATTGTCAATATTATGCAAATCACCAAGATAATGGTCAAAGACACAGGACATCATTATCATTACATTGGTCAAATAATTAAAGATTTTGTTGGACGGATCTCCATCCCCCAACTTAGGACCAGCCTAAAATTCCTGAGGAGACCATTAATCCTTTTCTTCACAAAACTGGCCCAAAACTGCCTTTTCATGCCTATTCAGGTCTGAAAATACATGGAGCTGGACTGATATGCATAGCTGCATATTATATGTATGCCATACATTTAATTATCATGTGTTAATCAATCATTGTATATGTATTTTTAAATAACTATAGAATGGTGTATAGTTTAATATCCGTGTTTTTAATATGGTTTTGCTTTAATCTTCTTGCTTGAAGTGTTTCTTTCCACCAATTCTTAGTCAATGTATCATATTTATGCTATAGTAATCATGTCCAAAATTATACTCTGCAAGAGCAGGAAAATTCAGACCATGTGACTGATCAGATAACGTTTATATTTATGGTTTGGGAGGAGAATTCTCTCAACACCCTAAGCTAGAATGATATCTATTGGTTAAAACACCAAAGATGAGTTTAAAAGCTCAAGACACTATTCAAATAATGCTCTTAGTCTACGCTCATAGCCTATGCTTTTAGCCATGCTCTTAGCTTATGCTCTTAGCCTCTGCTAAAACTATGTTCTCTGCCACCTTTTGGGTTCTTTTAATAAGAGACATGCTCCAGAATGCACGCCTGCTGCTGCCCAGCCACGAAATCCAGTCTAGTCTTGTTTCTTTACTTCTTTACTTTCCGTGAGAGTTTGTCTAAGTTTTGCCTGCCGTGTCTCCAAGTCTCCAACTGCACTGCATCAAAATTCAAATGGACTGCCAACTCGCTCTCCTTCATCCACCGCCTATCATCGGCTCCCAAGACTTCAACGACAACTGACTTCCAGCCAATCAGCAACCTCGGGAAACCCCTTTCTGCAGAGAGGACCACAGAAGGAATCCCATAGCACAAAGGCAACGCAAGTACAAACCAGATTCAGGCTGAACTGGTGAAATTGATATAAATGTTAACCTCATTGTGACTCAATGTGAGAGTTAAGCTATTGATTGATGTCGATGCATTAGCACTTATTGCTGTAGAATTGGGATTTTACATTTTCATTCTCTTAAACTCACTCTTTCCTTACTTTCTCTCTTCCTGCAACCCAACAATAATTGAAAAGAGAAATACCTTGTGTTTTGTGCTTACAAGTTAATGTCTTAAACTACCGATCTTGTTACTGTGCTTATTAATAGTGTTTACACTATAATCAGGATTTTAATAACCAGCGCAGAGTTGATGTTATACGGCTCGTTCAGTTTTCATCCATTGCTCTACTCACCTGTTATCCTCTGCTATCTCCAGTCATTGTCCTCGTCTGCAAATAAACTGTTATTGTTATTTACTTACCTCCTGTGTCTGAGTCCGCTTCCAAACAGAAGCACAGACCCAAACTGTTTTGCAGGATGAGTGATCCTGATCCATTCCAAGAACTGGTTGATGTGCTCCGACGAACTTTGGTCACCACACCACCAGCACCTGTTCCTCCTGCACCCAACCCGGAAGTCAAAAACGTTCCTTCGCATCCCGCTATCGTCAGTCCCATGGTCCGACCGGTACCCAACTCCGCCAGGGCAGAGTGCAAGGGATTTTTTCGATTGCTTTTGCAACCTACCCTGCTATCTATCCAAACGATGTCTCAAAGATCTAATCTCTCAGGACCAGCGCTGCGATGGGCAGAGACAATCTGGAGTCAGGCGGAACCACCAGTGAGCTCATATTCAGCCTTCATTCAACACTTCACTGAGGTATCTACTAATGACCTGGGCCCAAAAATGTGAGGGCCGATGCCCTGTCCCAGCTGTTCACTAAGGAAGAGGAACCTGAAACCACAGAACCCATTCTTCCCGAAGACATGTTTCTGAATCCCATTCAGTGGGTGAACCTTCCAGTCGCCACCGAGCCAATCCCTGAACCTCCGCCAGGCACTGGGCCAACAGAACTCTCTCACTCCTACAAGATCGGTTTTGGTGGCCAGGAATGGAGAAGGATGTGCAGAGGTACATGAGAGGGTGTCGGGAATGCGCTATAGCCCCAGACAACTCCCATCTGGCAAACTCCTTCTGCTTCCCTAACCTAATCATCCCTGGTCACACCTAGGAGTTGATTTCATCACCGACCTGCCTAATTCAGATGGTAAGACCTGCATTCTTGTCATAGTTGATCGATTTTCCAAATTCTGCTGCTTGATTTTCCTCAGAGTTCTACCTACAGCACTGGAAATGGCAACTCTCCTCTTTGATCATGTGTTCCGGTCTTATGGAATCCCGGAGGATAAAGTGTCCGATCGTGGACCACAGTTCATATCCCGGGTATGGCGCTCCTTCCTTAGACTCCTAGGTGTGACCGTCAGCCTCATCCAACCATCCTTAAACCAATGGCCAAACAGAACGGAAAATCTAGGAGGTGGGGCGGTTCCTCCGTACCTTCTGCCTTGGCCACCGAGACTCCTGCAACCAGGATCTTGGCTGGGCTGAGTATGCATAAAATTCACTCTGCCAAGCCTCCACCTAACTCACTCCATTCCAGTGCGTACTCTGATTCTAGCCCCTCTCTTCCCATGGAACGGTGAACCATCGGATGTGCCAGCTGTTGATTACTGGTTCCGGGAGAGTGAGAGAGCCTGGGACCAAGCTCCTCACCATCTGCAGAGGGCAGTCCAACGACGATCCGAAGCCCCTGTGTATCAAGTTGGCCAGAATATGTGGCTCACCCCTCGGGACATTCGCCTGTGCCTGCCCTGTAAAAAACGTAGTCCCAGGTTTGTTTGTCCCTTTCTGATTGTTGAGCAGATCAAAACTGTCACCTTCCCTCTACAACTGCCACCACAGTATCGGATACACCCCACTTTCCATGTTTCTCCTTAAACCCTATCACGATCCTGTCCCTCTCTCCACAAAGCCTGGTGTTACCAATGAACCACCTCTTCCCATAATCGTCGACAAAGGGACCATCTACAACAGCTCTGAGAATATATCGAAAATTCTTAATTACCTTGATTTATGTCTTACAGGTTTAGAACAACAAGTTATGACAGGATTTTTGGGTGAACTATCCCTTTAAGGCTACGTTTACACTAACCCAAATAAATTTGAAAACGCGTCTACACTATCGTTTTCAATCGTTTCCGAAGACTTGATCATCCACACTGAAAAAACTGAAACCGCTCACATTCCTGTACTGCATATGCGTGAAACGTAAGACGATTCGATCTGCGTCATTTCCACCTGCCGTTTATTTACTTACATTACGTATTCTTTCAAGAAAAGCTATCTGGAGCATTTACAAACTGATATTAATCCTTAATAGGGCTGTCAAAATTGAGAGAAAACAAAACAATTGCTGTACAATGCCGTCCGCCATCAGTTGAACTGGTCACATGACTAAAATGCGTCATTGTTTTCGAAAGTCTCCGTTTTCACAGTCCACACTGCAACGCGAAAACGGCGTTTTCTGAAATCTCCACTTTGGCCGGAGTTTTTAGAAATAATCGTTTTCTGTGATAAAAACGGGGTTTTCGTGTAAATGAGAGGCCAAACCGCAGGAAATATCTGCGTTTTCCCTTCGTGTAAACGGGGCCTGAGACCACCTCAGAGCAAAGCATGATACACTCAACACTAAAACTCACACAAATACATACTTCACCCCCTGAACCATGAGAACATGGTGTGTGTGTGCATGTGTGTAATAGAGCAAATAGGAAAAAAGTCCTATATTGAGCCGTGTACTGAGCACATAACTGAGCAATTCATTCATGTCTCTGTCTGTGGTTTTCAAACCTGTCCTGGAAGCACCCCTGACCTGCACATTTTGTATGTGTCCCACATCAGATACACCCAATACAGGTTCAACAGTCTCTACTAACGAGCTGATTAGTGGAACCAGGTGTGTTAGATAAGAGAGACATACAAAATGTGCAGGGCACAGGTTTGAAAATCACTGCTCTAGACTAACAGAATATGTTTTTTAGAGAGAGGCCAGCGTCAGAAAGTCAAACCAAATATGTTACTCTATTTCTGAAACAGTCCAGTTGACGGTTAGCAATGAAACCAATACAAATTTCCCTTTTTTGGACAGGTTTCAATATTTTTGTACAGACATTATTTCTGTGCAGCTCCACAGTATAGCCTGCCAAATAAAGTGTGATTTCAGCTTAGGCAAACATGATATTCAGCTTTATTGTGTGTGTGTGTTAAAACAAAAAACGATTCCACTTTCTTCTCACATTTGAATTATATCTTCAAACTACTGTTGTCAATCAGTTCAAACATTTTAGCATACAAATTTTATAAATGCATTGTTACAAAACACAAACAAACAAGCAAACAGACTTCAGATTATTGGGAATCATCAGATTATTCCTTACTATGTCCTGCTAGTCTTCATATTAGCATTCTTTGAATGTTGGTGTTTAATTTGTTCATTTGACTCTGATTATGATTAAATTCCACTATAGATTGGAATAACTTCAGAGAATGGCTTTACTTCTGCTCTGTCATTATCAATCATTTACTGGTACACAAACGCAGTTCTATAGCTGTTTCTCTGAGACAGAGAAACGAACAGTTGTAATTTCTGAATATCGGGATACGTTTTTAAAATCAGACTGAAAGGAATGATTCAATTCCGATTTCAAATAAGTGGACAATGTCAAATCAGTCAAATTTAAATAATTGTATGTGCTAATGTTTGATTTGAAACAGCGTTATTTGATGACAACACTTTTGTTTTCCCGTTATCTTACAGATTCACCATTTGCCATAAGACAGAGGTGGTGAAGAACACGCTGAACCCTGTGTGGCAAGCCTTTAAAATCCCCGTCAGAGCCCTGTGCAATGGTGATTATGACAGGTATGGAGTGTTTTGTACTGTGATAGGTTTGCTAGAAATTGGTGTGTGTTTTAACTGGTTGTGAGAAACAATATTGTGTTGCCATAAAGTACTTTGAATTTGGTCTCTTTGCATTTGAACCATATTTACTCACATTGCACACATCAATTAAATCTTAAATATTGAGGTTGCATGGTTACCTATAAATAGACCAATTGTTGTTGGGCTTTTTTTCCAGTTGGCAGCTACCACCAGCATTTTTGATCATTTTCACATATTTTATTTTTTATTTGAATATCTTATATTCAAAATATTTGCATATCTGCGACTTGAAGTTGAAACAAATCATTTTTGTGAAAATAATCTTCCAAAATGCTTCATATATTTTTATATTTTTACTCAAAAATGGTCATGTAAACGTCCCTTTACCACCATTTTTTTTGGAAAAGGATTGCATGATTTAATGAATTTGTTGTTTTGCATAAGAACATGTACAAAACCAGTGAATATGATGCACAGTATAGTGACTCCCCCATCTTAATTGATAAAAAAAAAAAGTAAACATAAAAAAAAAAAACCTATGAATGCTACTTTTACTACTACTGGCATATTATGTTGGAATAGGAGGAATAATTTTACAGTTGAAAATAATGGTAACACTTTACTTTACCCTTACATCTATTAGTTGCTCATTAGCATGCATATTACTGGATTATTAGCCATTTATTAGTAGTAATTAAACACAAATTAATGGCGAATTCTACATGACCTTATTCTATATCCCTAATACTTCCCAATACCTAAACTGTCTGTAACAACTACCTTACTAACTATTAATAAGCAACAATTAAAAAATGTATTAATGGAAAAGTCGTAGTTAATAGTTAACTAGTGATACCTATTCTAAAGTGTTCTAAAAATAATATTAAGAGACGTGAGACAACGTAGTAGAGAATCCCAACCTCTGCATGGTATCCCAGAAGCCTCTGCCATGAGTAGCTCAAGCAGGGCTCTTGCCGTGTGACGATAAAGCGGGATGCTTCCTCACGGTAGCGGCACTCACTGATGAGCATCGATCGGTACCGTAACCCACTCTCCCACACAATGCCTAGGCTTTATCTCTGATTGAACATGTGGGAAACGAAAAAGAGAGAGACAGACAGACGGCTAGGAAGAGCGCTGGGCGCCCGCTGGAGTCTGGGACGCCTGATAAGCCTGCCCACACGCTCTAATAAAGAAGCACGGAGTGTCACACTGATGATAACACTGAGAATGGGTGCTAAGGGATGCTGTGGGGATTGGGTTGTTGTTAGCATGTGTTGCGTTAAAGCTCTACGTAATTGACAGAGCTGTTCTATTTGAACTGTGTAAACTCACCACTCGCCTGTCACGCCACGGACAGCAGGAGTTGTAATTATTTTCTGTCAAGACACACTAATCCCGCCCTCTAACCCTTAGTACGAGAAATTGCTTTACTCAAAAGAAAACGCTGTGGAAAGAAGAGTAAACTGATTTTGGAGCGTGCTGGAGTTCTGACTTTGAAAATCTCATGTTTTAAAGAATACACGAAAACATTTGAATGCCATATCACATGCCAAATCAAACATTAATAGCCTCCACATACAGCACGATGGGCGTCATATTGTAATTATCTAAGCGACTAATTAATTGTTATAATTACAAAACTAAAATTATAAGAAGAACTGCATTTTTGGACTTTCCACTTAAGCATCTAAAGAAGGTCTGTGATTTTTATAATAGCCCTTGACACCTGGTGTTCTATCTTTGTTCTTTAAGGTTTGAAAAAAGAACAAAGAGGTTCATTAGTGCAGCATTTTAGGTATTTTTCTGTCATCGACAATAAAGCCGTACACGTATTCTTTTTTGGTGTGCTGATTATTACCATGGAAACAAATAATTTCTAAGTCCAATGACATGAACAGCTCTGTAGTGTCTCAGCGTTGTCATTTTTAATGAATATTTTAATTCCAACATGACATGAACACAGCTTTAGGCTAACAAACTATATTACTTTAGAACAGTTTGTTAAAAATCATGTCTAATGCTTGTGTCAGAATTACTGTTGTTCAGCGCATGGAAAGTTTGCGCTGTAGAATTAGTTATACTGTACATAAATGATACATAATAATAAAAACACATCATAGTTAAATACATTAAATCACATGGCTTGTTAAGGAGAGGTCTAATGTTACTGTTCATTTTTTATCGGAGTTACATGACACATAGAGAATCCCATTCTCCATTATCAACATACAAGGTGTGGGATATTGTCTGGAGCTGTATTCAAGAAATTCACACAGAGACATGATTTACAATTGTGCTTGTGTGTCTCTCTCTCTTAACAGAACGATCAAGGTTGAAGTGTATGACTGGGATCGGGATGGCAGGTAATGGACTCTAAACAGTCACATGAAGCTTAATATAGACATTTTACACATCCATTAAAGACATAGTTCACCCAAAAATGTACTCACCCCCAAGCCATCCTAGGTATATGACTTTCTTCTTTCAGATGAACACAGCATTACCAAGCTTGGAAGAGCCAGGATATTTTTTGTTTTTAAACTCTGATTGTGTTTGTCTGAACGAAAGTCATAATACTTTACACACTGGATTGGCTTGGGGGTAAATAAATGATGGGGTATTTAAAATATTTTTTGGTAAACTATTCCTTTGATTTGTAATGTAATGTTACAGAGAGCACAGACTTCTGTATTAAATCTCTATTCAGAAGGCGACATCAGTATTTTTCTTAGTCAGCATTGAATACACACATGCAGAATATCAATTCCTCTAAGTCTCTTAAGGGGCATGTGATGGTTTAAAATAATAAAATCACAAATCTCTATAACATGAGGTGGGAGGTGCATTTAAATGCTTTTTGGTTGAAAGTGTTATAATGTGTTGTAAGCAAAAACGCAAATAAAGCCTGATTGTAGTCATTTGCATAAATGCTCATAGTGATTTGACAGGATTTAGATGGTGCTTTGATCTAAGATAATTAATTGCTTTATTTTATAGCTTTCTAAACGACTGAGTACTGTTGAAATATCAGAACGACATTTATGAGAACTTATTTTGAAACAAATGTAATGTTATCCTGACAAGTCTGTGTCTATGTGTTTTAACAGCCATGACTTCATTGGAGAATTTAGCACAAGCTACAGAGAACTGTCAAGAGGCCAGTCACAATTTAATGTGTATGAGGTAATCTTGTTTTATTCATCGTATTAATCTTGTTTTATTATTCTGCACGTTAACAAAGTACTTTTTCAGAAAAAGTGTTCACATAGCAGATATACTGTAGCTGACAGTCTTTGTGACTTCACGTAGGATTCATGTTTTGCCTTGATAAGTTAGAAAGTATGTGCATTTGAAGTTCAGACCGGACCATGTCGTAAATGATTTATTTCATAGACACACAGCATATACCTCTAAATCTGCAACTTAATTATGATTTAGAATAAATTAATAAATAGAAACTGAAATTAATCGTTTTTTTGTCCTAAGATATATTATTATTTTTAGGGCCGGGACTATAACGCGTTAATTTAGATTAATTAATTACACAAAAATAATGTGTACAAAATTTTTTACGCATTTTAATCGCACTTATTTTTTCACCGCGGAACGTTTCTCACTGGATGAGTTTCGGCGGACCGATTATACTGGAGCACCAACTAGCGTTTCTAATGTTC
>JAUMHQ010000046.1:1505146-1517525 GCA_032361165.1 Enteromius paludinosus | reverse complement strand
CTACATACCTTCTATGTACATATCAGAGAACAATTTAAAATATTCTCTCAATGCATTCTATGGCACCTTTAACACACAATCAGCTGCAGAGGCTGTAAGCATTTTTTCCTCCATTGTCCCACATGCAACTAAACACAAGTACCAATCTGTTGCCCAAACACCCTACTTTTGGAGATTATGGGGACATGAAAATGCACACTGATGTCTAGGTTTGATGTGCAGACAGACCTGGGGATGAGCATGAGAAAATAGAGAAGAGACGTGAAAACAGGATGGGAAAGTTATAGATTATCACTGCAAATAAAGTCACGTATTACTTCTAGGGTGTATTTTTATACCAAGTCAAGTGAGTATTTCTCCACCCTGGAAAGAGTGCATCAGAGAAAAAGAGCCAAGTGAGATACAGAGGACAGTACAGGAAGAGGAAGAGACAGCAGAGAGGCAGAGGTGAATGCAGAGCGAGAAGAGTTTATTCAGCATGCTACAGGATAAAAGCACTACACCACACAGGGACCGTCAAGCACAAGCTTGGTAGAAAAAAGAACCTTTAATTGTGCCGCTTCTATACCGAACTTTACATTCCTAAAGATGTAAAAACTCAATTCATGTAGAAAATGTACAGAACACCCCCCCTCCCCTTTGTTCTCCAGGCCTAGACCACAAAAAAACATGTCATAGTTCAGCAGAATCAACGAGCGATTCTCATACAACCACAATCAAGGACAATTAAGGATCATTTATGAGTGATGTCAGCTGGAAAGTCTTTTTTTTTTTTCATTGATAAAAATATTCCGGAGGTTGAATAAAACATTTTGTACAATGCAGAATAAAGTAAGACTAAAGGCACATTTACTTTGGTCCCAACAGTCCCTACATTAATGTGACATCACAACATCAAACATGGTCAATCTGACACATGCAACTGCCGAGATCCATCAGCACATGCTCTGATTTTCATAAAAAAAAAAAAAAAGACTGGGTAACAGAATTCACTGAAGCAAAAGTGAATGAGAAATATCAAAGCAGGTACTATACGTCACACACTGTGCTCCCAACTGTCAGTGTTTTGTTTACCACAGGTACCAATCACAAATGTACCTTGGGTGCCTGATCAAAGAGGAAAAAATATACACTACAGCCCAAAATAAAACAAATGCACAAGATAATTTACAACTTGGAGTATGTACCATCAAATTCAGTTACTTGTGTTCAGATTTAATGCAATGTATCATAAAAAAATGAGCTTTCGCCTTTGAATCAAAGCAAGCCGACTAGCTTTTCAAAGCTTCAATTGAATTGGGTTTCGAAAAATGACAAGGTGAGGCCACGTTGAGGCAAGAGCGAAATCTATCGCTTTCAAAACCCATCAAAACAACAAAGCAAGGTTACGTTTTCTGTATCATCACACATAATGTGCCTAAACCTCTGTAATGTGTAACAACGGGAGCAAAGGGATGATGCCATTTTGCTAAGTAAGGCACATTTTTGTCAATCCATCCTAAAACAGAATAACAGCTGGCCATACACAAACACTAGTAGGAGCAGATACGGAGCGAGTGTTCCTTTAAGGGCCATTCTCATTGAAGTTCTTGATATGGTGTTAAGGAATGACTGGTAAAAATGATTTCGACTTGAGGCTCCTTGGGGGAGAGAGAGGAAAGGTGGCATAGCACCAGGGGATCCTCAGATGGTGGACTTTGAGAAGGACACTCTCAGGCGGTGGCCACGGCCCATGTCGTAGTTGTGAAGGTCAATGAGTGCTTGGATCGCCTCCTCCACTGTGGACATCTGCAGCAGAGCCATTTTGCGATCTCTAGAAATAATAATAATACAAAAATATGCAATGGTCACAATGTGGATCGTGAAAATAGGCAAAAATGACTAAGGGGCTATTGACACAGAACGTGTGTAATGTGTTCTAAAAATCAGCCAAAAATATCCAAACATGTTTGATATCCTCCGATTGGATGGAATCAAAGTCTAAAGACCATCATACACTACTCTATTTGTTTTTGTGGAATCTTTCAGCTTTAATCTAAAGACTGGCTCAGTGTTTTTACTGAATTACCGTCAACTTGTTCAGACTGGAAAATCAGGGAGAAATCGTGTAGTGTATTCCAGGCTTAAGATGGTGTGTGGAGTAAAAAGAATTTCAACTTAAAGCATCACCACTCAATGTCAGTTCCAAAGCAGTGGACCAATCAGAAGACCTAGGAGGTGAGGCAAGCGTTGCTAGCTTCTGTTTACATTAGCAAGTTGGCATGATAACCGTTTTATTTAATGGCAACGTAGCGAAGGAGGTGCATATAGTGCCTGTGTGCAGATACCTTGAATTATCTTATCTTCAAACGATTATCACTACCTTAAAAAAAAAAAAAAAAAAAAAACTTGGAATTTGTATCAATCACTTCTGCCTATTACTTCCATTAACCTCGGTAAAGTTGGCCCCCCACCCAACGCAAAACGTCGCAAAAATAGTCTCAATCGTTTGTGCTCCGTTTGCGCTGAAAATAATTTCAGTTGTGCTGCTTAGTTTTTAAAATATTAGACATTACATTATAGGAGATGACGTCACCAGCCCCCCTACACGCTTCAAACTGACCCAAAAGAGGCTCGATAGTTGTTTGTGCAGCTTTTTATTTAGCATTTTATTTTGGGTTGCTTATTTATTTAATTGATTAAAGATGCCTATTTAAGTTAATTTTCCGACCGACAACCGCTTCTGGTTAACCGAACATTAATTTATCAAATTAGAATAATACATCAGTCCTGGGTGCGAACTACGGAGGTGGGAGCTTGGAGGAGCTCAGAAAATGTTTTCGATTTGAATGCCATTTCCTGCAATTAGACGGGATGATTTTAGGGTCTATGGTGATAGAAAAGTAAATTATAGTGATAAATTCTGCCAAAAAGAATAGTAGGCAACCACAACGATCACCAAGATTTCAGATAATCATTTTATAAAGTCAAAAATGTGTGTGAATAAACTTATTCACATAAACTTATTGTGACACTTAATTTCCGCTATTATTATTTTTTTATTTCAACATCAAATTAATTGAAACATTGCATGTTTGAGAGGTAAATTGTAAGAAAAAAACGAGTTACCTCTCAAACGTGCATATATTAAGTTGTTGCTTTAATACGTTGAATTTTATAATGTACTCATTTTGTTCTGAAGAGAAAGGCTAACGCGCAGCCGAAGCAGCTCCAACAAAACTTTTACTGGCCAAACAAAACACAAACAATGGGATGAATTTGGAGCACGTGGGGGGGCTGAGTGACCTGAGAATGACCTAAATATTTTATATCTAACAAACCAAAACGGCACAAACAAAAGTTTTTTTTTTAGGTTTTGTGTTGGGTGAACTTCATGGAGATCTTCCATTACTGTCGCCACTGCATCACATCTCAAGACCCTTGTATACTACACGCTGCACTTAAAAAAAAAAAAAAAAACATTCCCGAGCGCTGCTTCTCACGTTTTTTAGACACAAAGACACGTTCTGTGCGAATGCCCCCTAAGAAATGGAATGCATTGGGTTCTTACTGGAAAAACTTGAATGCTTTCACTGTACCGCCAGAATTTGAGAAGAGAAGTCGTAAATCCTCCTCTGTCACATTCTCACTGGAGGGGAAACAAGCAGTTATTAGCATTTTCCTCAGAGTAAATGGTAAAATGTTATCATGATGCATGAACCAATAAAAAAGGAAAACAAATTTTCCTTGGTAGCCACATTTTAATCTCAGACTTGAACTGAAAGACACTGCGAGGGGGAAAAAACTGACAATTACTTTAAAAAGATGGTCAGCAGTTGGTTCAAGATTTATGATTCCAAAACAAGACACAAAATGTATTAATAAAATGGCAAGACCTACAGAAAAATCACCACTAGCATTCATTAGGATTGATGTTCTCCTGCATACTCACGGGATGTTAGAGAGATGGAGAGTAGCTGAAGGGGGGAAGATGTTCTGGAAGTTCTTAGACCCAGGCTTCTTGAAGCGATGCAGAGGAGAACTGGTGAAGTCCTTGGTCAGGCCCTGATCATCTAAACCCTCCCTGGGCAGCTGTACTGTCTGGTGCTTGGAGAGGGTCACACGAATGATCTTGCCGTACATCTTCTGCCCATTCAGATGGCTCATGGCTGGATGACAAAGATACAGAGAGCTCGCTCTTTGTCTTAATGCAAAAGAAAAATGGTACGATCACAAAAAGGACAGCGTGTCAGTTTACCTAACTGAGCTTGGTTTCCATCGGACATCTGGATTAGAGCACTGTCCTTCTTATTGTAAAGGATCTTCACGCGCTGCACATCACCGTAGACACCTTCAGTTAAGCAAGAGGCAGATGGAAGAGGGAGGGAAGGAGGAGGAGGAGGAGAGGAGTGAACCAGGAAGGACAAGTTAGTGCTTCAGAAGCTCCGGTTCTGACATGAAAGGTGAAGATGATGGTACAAATCTTCCAAATTATCAACACCAAAGAGTCCAAAACAGTGTTTCTAACAGACACAACTTAGTTGATACGCCCTCCAAAAACAAGCTCATGTGATATGGCAAAGTTAAAATCAAAAGCCTACATGCAAAATAATCAACCATGCATTAATATAAGCTGTACATGAAGAGAGACAGATAGAGCAAGATAGAGACAGAGGCTTCGAAAGCCAAGGAAAAACAAACAAAAAAACTATTATTTCATTTGAAATTTGGCATAGTAGAACTAAACTAATTCAACTGGAAAACTAAGAAACTTAAACTAGTGCCAGATTAATAACTAACCCTTAAAATGATAAATGAAAAAGAAATTAAAACAACCCAAATGAAATTAACAATAGATAAACAAAAAAAGAGGTAGATTGCTAACAATAACATACCGAAGAGGGTAAACAGACTTTGGGGCGTAACCATCTTTAGAAGGAGAGAAGAGCAAGCAGCATAAGACAGGAAGAGAGAAGAGTCGAGGTAGAGCGGAGATGAACAGATCATCCATAACGGAGGGTGGTTTCCCGTAGAATGGTGAGGTGGTCATGGAGCATGGGTCAAGGCAGTTAATTGGGGCAAGTCGGTCCGAGGAGGAACAATTGTTTTGGTTCAGGCACAAAGCATGAATGGGTGGAGGGCGGGGAGAGAGGATTGCAGGAGAGAAAAGGGCCAACCAATCACAGAGGAGTCAGGAGAGGAGAGAAGAGAAGAGGAGAGTAGAGGGAAGAGGAGGGGTTGAAGCAGCGTGGGATAAAAGAAAAATAAATAAATAAATAAACAGAAAAAAGTTGGAAGGGGGGACAAAAATAATATACAGGTCAGTACATAGGAAATGCAGGAGTTTGGTCAGAAAATGGCAGGGTTCTCTTTTTTTCTTTTGCTTCCCCCGACTATGTTTAACAGAGCCAAACGTAGTCACCCGAGACCGAGCGTGGGCAGGGCACATTTACTCAGACTAACTGCAGCACAGAAACGCTGTGAGAAGGACAAAGCATGCAGAGTGCTTGGAAGGCTTTAGTATGAGAAAGCGTTAAGGGGAAAAAATGTAAAATAAAAATCCAACCAACAAAAACATCAGCTTATAGCCGTAAAGGGGCGGGACCATGCAGCGGGTAGGCATGAAAACCACCTTGCAGAGTTATGGCATCAATAGAGAGCACGTCATGTCGAAAACTCCACAAACCCACAAGTGTTTGGGAAAACATAAACCATGATGGGGAAATTACTGGGACACTTCAAAAAGACAGAGAAATCAAAGTGAGAGAGAGTGTGAGAGAAATGAGAGAGGCGGGTGGGGCTACCATGTTTCATACCAACTTTGAATAGCTTAGAGAGAGGCAGTGGAGCATCAGGAGAGGAAGAGAGAGATACAGCTTAGAGAGAAAAGACAGTTAGATATTACTTCCAGACAGAGCGCTTGTGAAAAGGTGCGAGGGACAGAGAGAGAGAGAGAGAACCAGAGAGAGGGGAGAGGGGGAGAGATAAAGAGAGAGGAGAGACAGTGATCAAAATTTGCACAGAGGAGAGACTGCAGAGAGACCCTCCATTTTGACGAAACCTTACTGAGAATGCTTTCAGTATATTTCTGCAAGTATAAATGTCACAATAGAGAACAAAGAGCTACAGCTTTTAACCCATCACTAGTCACTATCAATTCACTACTATCTGCAAATATACTGAAATAACATTGAACATAATATATGAAATACACTGAGGATGGAAATGAGGCACAGGTCAACCTTGAAGTCATGTCAAGACAAGTCACCTGCTCAGTGTTCATTGTGTGTGACTGAATTCATCGTTCTCAATCTAAGGTACATTACAAAAAGTGACTGAAATGTCTTTGAAATCAACTTCAAAACATCTAGCAAAAGAGCAAAGTTAACATGAATGTGAACGTAGTATTTTGGGGATGAAGGAAGCCATGATGTTGTATTTAGTAGGGCTGGGTATTTTGGGGTTTTTATACTATCGAGGTTTACCCAAAAACGTTGTGTCATCATTTACTCGGCCTCATTGTTGGTGTTTTTTTGCTCAACCATGCTTGATTGATAAGTGAAAACCAACGAGGTCTGCTCTGGCACATGAAGCAAGCAAGGTTGAGTTTGTATGTGTAGGTAAGCCGACTAAAAAAAAATACAAAAATACAAAAATACAAAAAGAAAAAGGCATAAAGGAATTCTGTTCTAAAAGCTAAAACAGATGGTGTCTGCGCCAATCAAGCACTATGTGGCTTGTGTGAAATCTGACTGCGCACTGGTTCTGACTTTCCACAACTAGTGTTGGAGCATCCAAGGTGATCGTGCTCCTCCAAAAGACTTCCATTCAACCGCTTTTTGAAAAGTGAATTGTTTTGGCTTCATGGACTTTCAATGGATGAAAAAAAACAAAGACAGAATATTTCAAATGTCTTGTTTTCTTTCTATTTTTGGGCTGACATTAGGGTGAGTAAACGATGACATAATTTCCATTTCTTGGTGATCCACGCTTTTATTTCCACACCTATATGTTGGGTCATTACAGCTTAATGAAGCAAATATAATGCAACATTATGTTGCAAGCTTTGAAATTATGTATTAATTTAAATAATGAAAGCACGTATGTGGGGCAGCTTCGAGGTTTACAAATTTTAATAATAAAGATTCATTTCAAAATTGAGTGCTCCAGCACTTACTTTAAAAATAAGTATAACAATTACGAAAAGGCTCCAAGCATCCTTTTTATGTTGTGCTCTTAAAACAAAGCACCGTTTCATGTGTGTTAACACTGCTCTGCTGCTAAATGTCGAGAATGTTACGGCCCCTTAAACTCAAAAATGATCTTTAACAGATGAGGACTGAACATATAAAACCTGACACATACAGTGTACTGGGGTCCTGATTGACATAATGAAAAGACTGAACAGAGAGAGCAGGGAAATGTTTGTGTGTGTTGTGGGTGTGTACTGACCTCTTCGTTGAGGTTGCTGACTAGGAGCACTCCACCAGGCCCCGAATGTCCAGACAATGCCACCCTCCCTGCTGCTGCGGCCGCCGCTGCTGCTGCGCTCAGAGGGCTGATGGCCCCTACAGAGAGAAGAGGAGAGAGAGGAAGGACCGTGTCAGCTCACACAGCCCACAAGAGCCTGCTGCTCAGCATCTCAGGCGGATCTGCCCTGTGGCCATGCATACCTGTCTGCACCCACCACACCAAGCACATCCCAAGTTACGCAGCCAACACCACACACCTCGGGCAAACCCACATCCCAGAGTCAATATCTGCCACTAGGCAGATCGCTATCTGAACCGATTTCACACAGACTGGGGCTCTGGAGCAATATCCGAACCAAATTACTTTTTGGGCCCTCTCTGCTTGCCGTAGTAAGCCGCTCAATAAGCTGTTTTGCTTTAACTAAAGGGAACTTGTGTTTGGCAGTTTGGATTGCCAGTCTGTCTGAAATACGGGTCCCTAATTAGTGTGCGTGTCAATCTATTACGTCAGGCCCATAATGCAGAATGGAAGGGCTTATTGTTGCAGCTTCAGATATATGCTTTGACAAATAGCGACACTGTTTATGAATCCTGCATGTCAAGTCAGGACAAATGGTTGGGGTGGTTTCAACATGAAAGCCCTGCCAATTCTGACAGCACTGGAAAAGTCCCCGTCCTTCAGAAGGAAGAGCGCATTCAAGTAGGGTTAGAAAATCAAAAGGAAAAAAGGAAAGTAAATGGAAGCATAGGTACCTAGAGAAGATGGAAACCCTCCACCACTAGAGTAGGAAGTTACCATTCCAGAGGGAGTACCTAAGGAGAACGTGTACAGTCAAAGTCTTCCGGGATCAAACACAGACTGGGGGCCGTGGTAGCGGCAAAAAAAACTTAAAGCAACGTGTTTGAATGGCACATCAATTAGACGGGATTGCATTTCAGGCACCATTGACCCATTTTCCACTAAGAACTAGAAAACTCTCATGAATCATAATTCACACCTCTACCCTGCTCTGAAACTGAAGCTATGCAGACAGGAGATGATGATGATGATGATGATGCATGTCAGAGAATGACAGAGGTGGGTTTTAAAGGTGTGATTAAGAATTTGCATTTGAGGCATTTTCTAACTTACCGAGCAGGGAGGTGGAATCTTTGTTGAGAGTGGCGGCCACAGACGGGTCCACGGGCGGTTGACCGTCTCCAGCGGGCAGCTCGGGCCGGGTGTAATCCCGGCTTTTGTCGTTGTTGTATTTTACGTTCAGGTTGACCAGCTTGGAGAAGTCGATGCGTAAAGTGCAGCAGGAGTTGTATATGTTCTGTCCATCCAATGACTTTAATGAAAAGAGAGACGGAGGATGAGAGCAAGACATTTGTTATTCCATGACATGGGTGAATAAGGATAAGAATAATTACAGCCAACGCGTAATGTAGGGCCCTGGCTTAAAGTAATAAAAACGCTCCTCTACAAGTAATGACAACTGCAGTCATTTCATCACATAAATGAAAGAAAGGTACTAAACCAACATATGACTGGATCATAATTTGCCTGTGGCCATAACCATCGCATTAAAAATCTCATAACAGTGCTTTGGCACATCATTACACATTTATAGAGTTTGCGGTGGTTTCAATCCTCCTTTTCGTTCACTCACCAGTTTGGCCTGCTGGGCATTTACTGGGTCACTGAACTGCAGAAGAGCCTGGAACTGATTATTTTTGGTAAATGTGATTATCTTCATGACGGTCCCAAACTTGGAAAAGATCTAAGAGAGATCAGTGCAAAGTCCTGTTAATTCAGAGGCAAATACATATGGCTGTTTTTTGTAACTGCGGTTTATTCCAGATGGATGCCTGCTGTGGCCAGTGACCTGTTGGAGGACGTCCAGGGTGACTGGGTAGAACATGTTGTCGATGATTATTCGCAGTACTGGGCTGGGGGCAGGCGTTAACACACTCTCACCGGCCGCTGAGCTTGGAGAGCCACCCTCCTGGACTGCAGACACCGCCTGCAGCACGGCCTGAGCTCGCTTCAGAAGGAAAGAAAGGGAACCGATTAGGACCATGATAATTACACACTTCCGTTGCTGATATAATATTAGCTGTGAAAAATTAAAACAAGGAGAACATTTTCTAACCTGGTTGAGAGCACTGTCAGTCTTGAGCTCTTTGTGGTTGGAGTACTGAATGAACACTGGGACATTACGCACTTGAGGTGTAACAGCGGTGTAGTAGTTCACCATGGTAACAGCTGCTTCCTCTGTTCCTAGCTCCAAAAATGCCTAATTGAGGGAAAGTGTTGAAAAATGAAGAAAGCGGCTCTTTTTCTAAATGAATGAGCAAAAACTTTGTTCACCCAATTTGAGCTTTAACAGCTTTAAACACTTCATTGAATTTCGGAAGATCTCTCTTTGCTATCACAACAGGAGCTTAACGTTCCTTACCATCATACCCCAACACATACCTGGTTTTTGCCTTTAAGCATCAGGATATTAGTGACCTTTCCAAAGGGCAAACCCAGAGCGATAACCTCAGTCTCGGAAACCTCATTGGGGAGTTTCCGGATATGAATGACTCTGGATGGTGGGCTGTCCATGCTGTCCTCCACCCTCAGTTTCTTACTGTCACTTCCATTAGCTGTCAAATAAATCAGAAATACACCTGCACTTCAAAAGTTGTTTTTTTATGGTTTATATAATACATAATAAAATAAATTGGACCAACTATGTATTATTTGCTAGTAACTTTGGAAATGATCATCAATACAGATTAGGGATGGTTATTTCTCGTAACTGACAACCGACGCTCGTTCACCGATTATTAACCGACAACATTACTTAAAATTAGAATTGAATTCAATTCGAAAGGATAAGCGCCTGGGACCCATTAAAAAACTACCAAACAACAGAAGACGAAGATTCACATGAGTTCCGTTACAGAGCGTGGTTGTCACTCCCTGTATTAGGACTCAAGCAGCCTGCCTACAGGACTGACAACTGGATTCTGCTGCTGTGTGATTGTGGGCAATAAATTGCTACTTTTTTTTTTTTTAACACATTTGTATATAGGCTATGAGCGGCGTATTTTAACAATGCAGCAAACCTTTTAAAATAATTAGGTAAAATACTTAAATACAATAATTTTTTTAACCGTTTAACTGATTGTATTAATCGGTCAAAATTCATATCGGTCAGTTAACGGTTAAACTGAACATCCCTAATACAAATTTTTGAATTTTCCACATTTTGTGGAATTTCTGAATTCAGCACATTTTGTTTACATTACATGAATAAGCAAATGACTTGGTGGCCTTTTCCATATTCTGCCATTACTTATTTTTTTACAAAATGCCTTATGTGTCCAATGTTTTTTGGCAATTTTGCTGTCCCTCACACCTAAGGGTGCCCTCTCGCATAAACTCTAAATACGCATAACAGATGTATAAGAGCTCATGACGCCTCAGGAAATCGCTATCAAGGACAAAGGTATCCAGTTAATCGGTGCAATTGACTAAAAAGGAAATAGAAACTTGAACTGATCTTTGGTCTCTTCATGATAAAAGAAGGACATTTATAATCCAGTGCTAATCGACAAGTCTTTACTACTGTATAGAATATAATTTCTGCCTTTGCGATTCAATAATTGCACTCAATTTACAAAGAAACAAATCAATGGAATTAGGGGAGACCCCGAATAGTTGAAGACTCGATAGGAAAACAAGGATCATGCCATTTCTGCTATACAGGGTGCTCAGTGTTTGATGTCAACTATAGGTTTTCTCCTAATAATTTAATACTCTGTCTATTATGAAAATGCTGTAAATAAAAATGTGAAAAAGAAGTTTTTAATTAATATTTTTTTTATTTGAATAAATCTGGTAATAAATCACATTTTTGGATGCCGTGAACAAAATGTTTAAATATTATCCATTCACTATAATATTGGCAAAACAGATATGACATTATGATATTTAAACCATTTCTCTGTTTACAAAAAAAAGTTTTATTTTCGTCCTTTGCAAGCTTACCAATACTCTCATTATAAACAAAACTTTATGAGAGTGCGTGACGATGAGGCATAACTTAGTGATTTTAAATAGAGTGCTCTTTGTGTGCTTTCTAGTTTTTATAATCCGATTTAGAATTTTTATAAAACATTTGTCAGCCACAGTATCAGGAATGACGCTGCATTTTTAAAGCAGGATTCAAACTGGAAAGATCAATGGACAGGACAAAAATATAAGTGAAAATGTATGTGAAAGTGATAAATGACATGAAATGCGGCCAGCCTTTGTTATCCATCTATTAATCAAAACATAAAACATTATTTACCCTGTTTGTCTGTGAGGCATCCATTACACTAGGTGTTAACGTCAGTAATTAGGACTGTCAGATATAATATATTTCACCCGCATCAACCAAACATATAATTTACTATCAAACTACTATCGGCAAGATTGCACAATTCTTATTCAGCTATGCAAATCCTCAGGGACACCCCTAAAGGGAATTATATAGAATGGATTTAAATCAGATCAAATTTGTGTTAATAGACAGACTGTCCTTAATTATGTCCTTAAAATGCACTTTAAAAAGCACACCTGTTACCTACCATAAGAGTATTACTGCATAACTACATCTCAGCGCAACATTTGTTGGCAGAAGAATGATCATTTGTTATAAATAAATCTTTATATTTTTATTGCTGTGTGCATATTTCATAAAACCTTGCCAGGTACATGCGACCCTTTTATAAAAGCAAAAAGCCAAGGATTGTAATGATTTAAAGGTGCCATAGAATGCATTGAGAGAATATTTTAAATTGTTCTCTGATATGTACATAGAAGGTATGTTTTACAGGTCCATTTACAACCCAAGAATTTGACCCTAGAATGAAACAGTCTGTTTTTGCCTTATTTGGAAGGTTCATGA
>JAUMHQ010000046.1:1460908-1472812 GCA_032361165.1 Enteromius paludinosus | reverse complement strand
TAATATGACGCACTGACGTAATGAATATGCAAATTGATATATGACATCATCTAGCAATCTAAAGCGGGTTTTAAATCAGATGTGTGGAAGGTTTAATAATTGTTTGTTATTGAAATTGAAGTTCCTGTTTCAAAGTTTACAGATAGATGGTTAATGTGTGTGTCATTGATATGTTCAGTGTTCATGTAAACTGTTTAATAAACACTTCTGCCACTTTTTTTGTTTTTGTTTTGTTTATGTAAATGATTCAATAAATACCGTACAGTGCCATTCATACCGAGGTATTACCGTACCGTGAAATTTTGATACCGTTACATCCCTAATATTAAGCCTTAAAGGCACAATATGTAAGTGTAAGTTTTGATTTTTAATGACGCAAGTTCAATGACGCAGTGATAGAGTGTTGAACATGGGGATATGTGCTTTTCACAAATCATGTTCACGGATGAAAAGCTCATTTATAACTGTTTTATCACCTAACCACCTGCTCATGGCTATTACTTGCACAATGAATAATATATATTTGCTTACCTGTCTATTAAAACACAAGTCTCTGTCCAATCCGAAGTTTGTTCTCGCTTTATTTCGTTGGCTGTTCCAATATCTTCTTGCCTCGGTTTGTACACATCTACGTTTTTTTGGGATTGAGGAGAGTGTAATCAAGATCCATGATATGAAAGTACACAGTAAATAACAACCACTTCCGCATTTGTCGATGTTTGTTGCCGTAATATTAATAGGTGGATAGCGCGGATATTGCGTCATTGATAGGCGACAAGGAACAGGGATGGTTTATTGAATCTGGAATTTCTTTGAATTTACAGATCCTACAGAACTTTTGAGATAACGCAAGTACACAACTGCATGAAATATCTATAACCCTGTGCAGGTGTTTTTCTTTGGATATCTTATTACAAAAATCTTACGTATTGTCCCCATTTTCGATAATCTGAGAGTGATGCATGGTGACATGATTTGGCTCTGCCTACATTGAGCTTCAAGAAACCTATGGGTGACATCACAAACACTACATCCATGTTTTTTACAGTCTATGGTTGTGACTGATACATGGCTATATACTATAATATAAAGTACCTAAAGTTTGTTGAAAAATAATTGGGAGCATTGGGATTCTGTGTTGATGGTTATGTTATGAACCGTTCCATGACATGTACTCTTAAAGGGTTAATTCACCCCAAAATGAAAATTCTGTCATTAATTACTTTCTCTCATGTTGTTATGTCGAATGCATTTTTAAGTAATCTCCGAAATTGGAGAAGATGTAATTCAGAGTAGAAGAATGGTTGAGTAAATTGTTTTTTTTTGTTTTTGTTTTTTTCATGTCACATGGACTGTTTTACCAACATTTCTGGATTTGGGAAAATTTCAGTTGTGTTGCTGTCTATTGAGGGTCAAAAAGCCCTCTGATTTCATAAACAATATCTTAAATTATGTTTACAAGGTGAACAAAGTTCTCAGGGGTTTTGAACAACAAAAGGGTAAGTAATTAATGACGGAATTTTCATTTCAACCCTTTAAAGAGGAAAGATAAATAACTTTTGATGATTGGCTAGTTGTAGTTGTTTTACCGTGTTATCGCTCTGATTACTGATTCATGTGGAAAATATTGTATTTATGCGCTTATGAAAAAGGCAACTTTTCTTTCAGGTTCACACGGAACTTTGCAGGGTGGAGTTTCTTGACCCATGGAGAACTACTTTCAGGCTGAGGCCTTTAACTTGGACAAGGTGCTGGACGAGTTTGAACAGAACGAAGGTAAGAGAATGCGTGGAATAAAAAAAGAAAAAAAAAAGAATAAAGCTCTGCCAGTCTGAGGTGTTCTAAGGGCATACTTCTGTAATGTTAGAGAGAACAAAAGATACTCTGTCTCTGCACATTTACATATCTTCAGATAACCCACATAGACCGGTGAATTAGAGCATAATGAACTGAACACAGAGTATCACAGGTGCAGACAGAAGTAGAACAAATGTTTGACGTTGCCGCTTGGGTAGAATTGCACACAGCACGGCTAGCAGAAGCAGGTAGCTGTGCTTGTGGAAGCAGTCTGTAGTGTAAATGGGGTCAATTGAATTAGCATTCCCCCTCAGGACTGCTGCCTCTCCCTGATTTTCCTGAACACTGTTTAATTGGGGTCACGTAGTCAAGCACATGTAATTTACAAGGTTAAGGTTGCACATGCATTTGAGTTATAGCAGGATATTGTAATCAGTGTTATTTTGTTCACGGTTCTGAGTTAAGCGAAACAACAGCTTCTGGTGCGCAACCATATAAAATTGACTGTTTGAAATGTATTGATTGCTTTGTCCTGTATGTCACAAAGAACATTAAAAGCCGCACAGACTTGCCTCACACACAGCCACCCTCTTAGTGTCGCCACTGAACGGTGGAATGAATGTATATCCCCTCTCCGACACTAATCTTGACAGATTAATGG
Source organism: Enteromius paludinosus (assembly GCA_032361165.1). Lineage (NCBI taxonomy): Eukaryota > Metazoa > Chordata > Actinopteri > Cypriniformes > Cyprinidae > Enteromius > Enteromius paludinosus. The sequence continues at coordinate 1,470,354 of JAUMHQ010000046.1, read as the reverse complement.
GGGTGAAAGGAGACTCGAAACCATTAAACAGCCCCAGAAGAAAGGCGAATAAGCAGTGAGAGCACTGTGTGTGTGTATATGCTCTGATGTATGTAAGAGAAAGGGAATGGCTGCCCACATTCCAAAGCATCCATGTGTCAGTTTGACAGATGGATCCCAAGGCGATGACCAGATTGGCCCACTTCCTTAACATTTTCCAATCTAGCCTGACCTCATTTTTCAATTTATCTTCTGTTTGTTTCAATCTTCTCAAAAAGGAAACTAATGAGCTCTCTCTTCATCCTTTCAGATGAAACGGACACGCCAACTCTCTCGGATGCCAAGTGGACCCAGATTCTCGCCCCGCCATCACACCTCCTTTCCCTGAATCCGGCACTGACCCACTCCGACCTCAGCCCAAGGGACAGCCCTATCAGCTTCAAGCCGCTTCTAGATGCCCAGACATCAGATGGGCCCTCTTTGGCTGAGGTCACCAGGTTAGATGGGAAACAGGGGGTGGGGCAGCAGCCAGAGGGCAGAAGTGAAGACCGGCCAGCAGATGTTCACAGTCCTCCTCTGCCCCAGCCCAACATTGGCAAGCTGGTGAGCACCGACGGGCAGTTGGCAGACTTGCCGTCTTCCAACAGAGTGGTGCTGGAAAACGGTTATCAATCCAGTCCTGATCTTAGCGACCGAACAGACGTTCTTCCGGTCAACGAAGATGAAACATGTCAAACTGTTATGGAAGAGCAAAGTGTTAAGGACACTGGTCCCCAAGAGTATAAGACGGAGCAGAATGGTACTGACAAAGGAAATGGTGGCAGTCTTCAGGATTTCACTGTTCTTGTGGAAGAATTTGGAAATGGGCCACCAGTTTTAAATAATGGTGTTAAGATGGAGCCAAGCCAGTCTGACAGTAGTTCAACTGTATGTGAAGTCGGAATGAGGGACTGTAATCTGGTATTTCCAGAAGGAAGTAATCCCCAGACAGGGGAAGCAGATTTGCACAAATCGGTGAATGGTGGTGGAGAACTGGATTGTGAGAGGGAGAATCATGAGGGTGCCTTTCAAAATGGTGGACTGGTTGAGAACGAAAGTGCATGGGAAGACACCTGGGCGTCAAATCAGGAAGAGAAAGAGAAAACGATAGAGAGTGACCACGAGGGAATGCACAGAGAGTCTGAATCATCGGAGGCGGAGAAATCCATGTCCAATGGTCTGATTGTGGATAATGGTGGAGATGCGCAAAGCCAGTTAGCGATCTCCTCAAAGGAGGACTCTGTGACAGAGGAAAAAGAAATGGAAGAAAGCAAACAAGAGTGTTGTGATTCAATTCGAGGGTTGGAATCTGGCAACATGGGCAAACTCAACAACAGCCGACTGCAGCCTGTTAGCGTTCCCTACGGTGGTGCCCGCCCAAAACAGCCTGTCAGTCTGAAGCTGCAGATTCCCCAGCTTTTCTCGAGCCAAGTCCAGAATGAATTTGGCTCCACCGGCAAGAACAAGAACCTGGAGGCACAGAGTAGGATAGGAGGCCTTGAAGCATCTTGTGGAGCAACTGAGCCTGGCGTTGTTCGAATGAATGGAGAGCATGGAGATAGCTCTTCAGGCTTACTCATTCCTTCTGAGAGTCCAGACAATGACCTCCAGGCAGGACAGCAATTAAAGAAACCCTTCAACTCTTTGGGGGAAGTGGCTCCTGTTTGGGTTCCTGATTCCCAAGCACCCATTTGCATGAAGTGCGAGGTCAAGTTCACCTTTACTAAAAGAAGACATCATTGTCGGGCTTGTGGCAAGGTAAAGCCTATTGCTCATTATTGCGGTGTTTTTCAAGTTTATTCAAATCCCTAACCCAAGTATTTAACAGGCTGTGACTCGTTTGTGGCAAGGTACATTACTTCTTTAATTTTGTGGAGTGGTGTGATGATACTCAGCAGTCAGGCATAAGATGAGATTTGGCTCTTTTGACTTGGCAAAGTAACCATCAAAACTGCTCAAGCAACATGCTTGAAAACCACCACTCTGGCAACAGGCCACAACACCATTGTCTTTTGGCTGTGCGTAGGTAGGCACCATTAATGTTTTCTTCAGAAATGAAAAATGATATGATTTTGGCTTCTGGCAGGTTGGAAGCTCAAGCAGAATTCAAGTTTGTCCAATCGCCCGCAGACCAATCTGTTTGTACTTTCTCACACATTTAGCATTGTGCTTCATTTGTTATATCTGTTGCACTCCTCTTCCATTTTTAATTAGTACATTTGACAGACTCTCAACAGTATAGGGTGACATTTCAGAAAGAGCTCTCAGATATGACTGACCTCTTAAAATCAAGCCGCTTTGAATCAGCTGGTGGGACGCCGACTGAGAATGAGAAAGCAGAATCAGCTCCAAACCTGTGAAACTGTCAAAATCCTTTAGGGAGAAATGGTTGTCGATGCAGCGCTTAAAATAACTGCAAGACCGCTGGAATAATGCCTTAATTTCCCCTGGTGATAAACTGCTGCATCGTTGATGACATTTTCACAGATATTGGCTGGAAAGAGCAACTGGAAGGAACCTAGTGAAAATGAAATGGAGCTGTGCTGCAAAATAGTTTAATCTGACAGAAGTGTGATTGTTCTAGACCACTTCTTCTGTCCTGAGAGCTGCTTTACGGCTGATTCATGTAGCTTCTCTCCAGTGTTTTGTTATGTGTCAATTTCTGGTATTGTTTCTGTCAAAGCAAACATATTTTGTTTGTGGTGTGTGTTTGGGCCAGGTGTTCTGCGCTGCTTGTTGTAGTCTGAAAAGCAGGCTGATGTACATGGACAGGAAAGAAGCCAGGGTTTGTGTTACCTGCCATCGTGCACTTATGAATGGTGAGTGATTTGATACTCATAGGAATAGTTATAAAATTCCCTCTATAGACTGGGATCATTTTTACCTCTTTTTGTACCTTTTGTATGAATGGCTTCACTTAACCACTTAACCTCTAAAATGAGTTTTACTATGTGAATAACCAGATCCTTACTTATTAGCTCAAGCGTGGGAGAACATGGGAGGAGGTTGCAACCAAAGCCCAAATCCCAACAACCCAGCTGAGTACTGCTCCACTATTCCTCCTCTTCAACAAGCCCAGGCATCAGGAGCGCTCAGCTCCCCACCTCCAACAGTTATGGTGCCTGTTGGTGTCCTGAAACAACCAGGATCTGAAGGTAAAGTCTGCAGGATATTGCCAAAAGCATTGTTTATTTGTGGATTGCTGATTACGACTTTTCCGCCGTCTTCAAATCATTTTAGGGCACTTACACTTCCCCTAAACTTCATTATAAGTTTGTTTAGTGGGAGCTTCACTTACCCTAACTTCTATTGTTATCATTCTCTTAAACGCAGTCATCAAATAAGTTCAGAAATGTCTCAGCATCGTCCTTATATTGGTGCATAATGTGACCTTTTTTTGTTTTTTGATTTGTTCTTATATGTGGCCGGTGCCTTAACTCTACACTGAATTTAAACATGCTTTTCATGCTGTTTTTCGTTTAAAGTCCAGAGTTAGCTGTTCATAAGCCTCACTGTGTGTGTGTGTACTTCCAGGCTCTGTTCCTCGAGAGCAAAGAAGGGTTTGGTTTGCTGACGGCATTTTACCCAATGGGGAAACTACAGACTCTTCTAAAGGGCCGGCGGCAAACCCCAACCCCACACAGCCTGTGGCAGCATCCCAGTACTCAAACAAATCCTCAGGAGCCAATGCTTCTGAGGTGACAGTTTGCTTTATCACATTCAAACTGTTTTCAAATCATCTGTAATAAGGAGTTTTTACAACTGTAGGATTGTGTCTGATTAATAAGCCGGTCGTGTTATGTTGCGGTGTAAATCTGTCTCTTCCTCTGCTCATAGGCGGCCCGTACCACTGGAGCCCCGACAGCCAGTCCTGTGGGCAGCTCTCTTAGTCTGATCCCAGAGGACGGACTTCCTCCCATCCTCATCTCCACGGGCGTCAAAGGAGGTACGGGAGGCCACATCACAGGTGCTTGCCCATCCTCACCATTCAGCTGCATCCACTCCTCTAAATATGAGTATTGGTGATTGTTTGTGCATGTCTATGTGCATGGATCTGTGTTTCTGCTTATATGTCTTCACCGCTCATGCTAAGCGAGGACTTTCATTGCGTTGGTTCATCAGTCGGGGTTGTACCATGAGATGAAATAGATCAATTCATTGATAGTTACAGTATTGATATTGTGTGTCTTGTCTGCAGACTATGCTGTGGAGGAAAGACCTTCTGAGATTGTGCTGATGCTGCAGCTTGAGGAGGGCGGCCCTGATCCCCTGGTGTTTGTCCTCAATGCCAACCTGCTGGCTATGGTCAAACTGGTCAATTGTGAGTAAGCCACTCCATGCTAAGATGTTGTCTAGGGCTTAATGTGCTAATGGCTTGACTTTGTGAAATATTTGGTTCTTTGGGCATGTTTGGCCTTTTAGATAGGGCACATGAAGAAAATAAATCATCTTCAAACACAGTTTTCAATGTTTTAATTGTAATTCGTCCTATAACAATAAATGTTCAATTTTTTCAGTCTTTAATGTTTTTGGAATAAAATGCCAAAAGCTACATTTTCCAAAGGTTAATAATCTTTTCAGTTTTTGCAAAATTTGACGAATTTAAGCTTGGTGACATTAAAATAAAAAATGCTCTTATTTTAAACACTCATATTTCATCTCTACCATGTTTTTCACTGAAACTGCTCTCTCCTTTACATAAAAACAATAGGTTACTTGCATAACCCTGGTTCTCTGATAGCATTAAGTGAGGTGTCTCACCATGGGATACGCCCCTTCTGCGTATTCCTAGAAGCCCAAGCATACGATTCGGTGTCTCACTATGGGATATACTAACTCCCGTATTGCGAGATAGCCTGTTTCAAAGTCTCCCTTAAAGAGAGCCCATTGTTGAGTGGGCACGTAAGCTGGGCAGAGGCCTGAGACCCTTTCTGGAATATGCAAGATAAAGCTGCGGTGGTCTGCATTGCTGCAGCCATAGTTGTGGTACTAAACAACCCTAACAATAAGCTGGAGAGCCGATTGAGGGGTGTACTAAAGCGGCGTTTTGGCCAACAGATCAGACCGTACCAAAATCTAAGCCAGCAACCAGTGTGGGGACTTGCTGATGGCTATCTGCGTTGAGGTGTGAAGCGAGAAGAGGTTTTTGAATGTCGTGGAAGGGGCGTATCCCATAGTGAGACACCGGACCGTATGCTTGAAAGAGAACTTTACAAGAGCACAGTATTTTAATATGGTAGAAGTGCTACAGTTTTATTTTTTGACAGATAATACGGTATGATTAGTTATTTTAAATTGCAGTATTATTTCACAATATTTTAACAATTTTAAACTTTTTTCTATGTTAATACATTTTAAAATGTAATTAGTTACAAGGTAACTTATTAATAAAGTTTAATTTTTCAGCAGCCAATATTGCAGTCTTCAGTGTCTTTCTGAAATCAAGAAATATTTCTTATTATCAGTATTAAACACTTTTGAAATAGAAATCTTCTGAATCATCATACATTTCTTTACTTTCACTTTTGATCGATTTAATGCATCTATTTTAAACAAGTATTACTTTAGCAAAATAAATTACTGACCCCAAATTATGAACAGAAGTGTGTTTAAACCATTTACACACAGTACATATTTATGTGAATATGCCCAATTTAAAGAAACACTCAATAATTAGTTAAGATTCTAGCAATTAATATAATGTACTGCATTTAGTTAAACATGACTGTCAGCAGTTGTCTTGGCTTTTATGGAATCGCAGAAAATTAGCAACGTGAGGATTTCCTGCACTGTGCCAAGGAATGTCCCACAATTCCAATGAGTCCTAACAGTCTTTTTGTGTCATTTTTGTGTGAAGATGTAAATAGGAAGTGCTGGTATATGACAACAAAGGGTATGCATGCTGTGGGCCAGGCAGAGGTTGTAGTGCTTCTACAGTGCCTCCCTGATGAGAAAACCATTCCCAAGGATGTCTTCAGCCACTTTGTCCAGCTGTACCGGGAGGCTCTCACAGGTAAACTGATACACCTCCACCAGGGGGCTCGTTCTGGTAAACCGATCCAGACAAAATGAGAGCGAAGCCTGAATAGATAAAATTAGACCATTCTGTCAGGAGGCTCTTAAAAGTAAAATGAAGCTGCTGGCCCCGGTGGCATTGAGGAAGCACTGGAATTGTTTTCCAGACACAATCCTCCTCTTGTCACCCAGTCCTACTTCAGGTCGGTGAGTTCAGCCACAGAACTGTTCCCATGTCTTGTTACTATGTGTGCCAAAAGTGTGAAGGCCAATTCTGATGTATTCAGTAAAATAATGTTATTTGTTTAGCTAGACTAAAGGGCCATCAGGGTACATAGTGACTAGTCCTCCTGAGGAACTCTCATGAATAGATGGTTCTGACTGGGTAAGAAATGGATAATCCTGTAGCCACAAACTAAATGCTGAAGCATGCTTTAAGTGAAACGTATTGACAGTTGGACACGTCAGATTATGTCAGAGTTTGTTGTGCTTTGTTGGAAATGGTAGTACTAGACAAGCAAAATGATCTAGCAAGACGTAGCAAAGCAAACAGAATATACACTAACAACCATAAAAATGCAAAGGAAATGTTACAATGGCTAATTTGTTATCGGATGCAACCACTCTTGAGTATTAGATCTAGACATAATTAACATTTAAGTCTATTTTGGATGTTTTCTATTGTAGGTATTAGTTGTTATTGTTTTATAGTGACGTGATTTTTTTTTTTTTTATTCTGTGATATACAAAGTAGATTTTTAAATAAATTTTTTATTGCTGCTTTTTGATGTAGTAATGACTTAATACCCATTAGAGTTCAGAACATATGCAATTTATTGTTAATAACAATATTATTATTTTGATTTATGCCACTTTTATTTCCGCAAAGTTGTTTATCGATCTAAATAGTGGCAAAAGCATTTTCTTTTTTTGAAAATAACTTAAGCATGGACTTAATCAGAGTGGTAGAGCTTGATCTAATCCCACACTTCCTTCTGTGCAGGAAATGTGTTAAGTCACCTGGGCCACTCCTTCTTCACTCAGAGCTTCCTGGGCAGCAAGGAGCATGGTGGCTTCCTTTACATTAGCCCCACCTTCCAGACCCTGCAGGACCTGCCATTGCCTAACCCACCCTACCTCTTTGGCATCCTGGTGCAGAAGTGGGAGACCCCCTGGGCCAAGGTCTTTCCCATCCGACTCATGCTCCGCCTAGGGGCGGAATACCGATGTGAGTTTGTGGTATGATGTTGAGGCCTTTGTAGGGGTTTAGCTTTGTCAATCATCTTGATTGCTGCATTTGACCTTTTCACATGGTGAGGTGTGCATTTACAGGAAATGGAGAATGTAAGGCCTCTTTTTGATGCCTGTAGAAAAGCTGTTTAAGGCTATGTTTAGACGACAACGATGTAGAAAAAAAAGAAAAGTATGTTACATGGATACATGGCAACATCTTTACACATACATCCGCTGAAACACAGCATTGCATATACCAGTAGTTGGCGCTGTAACATTGGTAGTTGCCCATAGGGAACTGACGATTATATGATGTAGGTTATGATTGTTGGTTAAATAAATTCACACTTTGCTGAAGAAGCATTGGCAAACTCGTGAGCAGCAGTACTATATACTATACTATATTAAAAAGACCTAACATGTACTGCGCATGACATCTCCATTTTCAAAGATTCCCCTATTTGGTATTCGAATGGAACCGATAACGGTGGAGTTTTCACTTTGAAACCCCTTCTTTAAAAAAATCGGCCCATTTTCATGTAAACGAACATTCCAAATATTTTGGGCTGAAAACGGCGTCGTGTAAAACGGCCCCTAAGGAACTACAATGCAGAAAATGTCATTCTTCTTACACAGAGAATTGCTCTACACTAATTCGTAAGCGCGGCCTCCTGTGGAGACGGAATATATTAACGATGTATTTCCCGCTGAGCTTCTCAACTCAGCCATGACATGCAAGTGTGCTCACTTACACGAAGAAGCACCACGCCACATTCTAGTCTCATGGTTTTTACAGTAATTGCAATATTATATAATGGGGCCTTTCAGTTACGTGGAATGTGAAGGGGCTTATTGTGAGCTGCTGATTTGAATAGCATGACTTGTTTTGGTGGCTTAGCGTGTTTTTTTGCACTTGTGTTTCAGTCTACCCCTGCCCGCTGTTTAGCGTTCGCTTCAGAAAACCCCTTTTTGGAGAGACTGGTCACACCATTATGAACTTATTGGCAGTGAGTTGTCAAGTTTCACTTCTTCTTCTGCAAATAGTACATGCCTTAACCCATGTGAAGTCAATTATGGGCATCTGACTTTTCTCACATGTCCTTAGGATTTCCGTAACTACCAGTACACCTTGCCGGTGGTGAAGGGGCTGGTGGTGGACATGGAAGTGAGGAAAACTTGCATCAAGATACCAAGCAACCGTTACAATGAGGTGAATAAAACTAGCACGTGCTAGCACAGAGAAGAATTTCTGTAGCTTTTCTTTGAGATTTCTATGGAACAGTGAGCATTGCAGATTGATGCCAAATGTCTCTTGGAACAAGTGAAGCATTGACAACAGCTTGTGTCCTTGTCTCAAGTTGTTGAAGACTTTTGGCATTTAGCATGTGTTTAAAAAGCATTCGACAGAGCAGAACTTGTAGCGGCAGGCATTTGACATAGAAGGAATTATTTAAAGCCTTGAGTGCCTTGTGTCTTACTCTGCTGCCTTTAGAAGCTGTCATTCACTCATCTAGGACTTATAAACCCTTAAAAACATAATTAAGTGTTAGGATTAAGAATTTCTTTCGGCTTTCTTTTTTCTAAGCTCATGAAGGCTATGAATAAGTCCAATGAGCATGTGCTGGCAATGGGAGCATGCTTCAACGAACGGGCGGATTCCCATCTTGTGTGTGTTCAGAACGACGATGGAAACTACCAGACGCAAGCTATCAGTATTCATCACCAGCCTCGCAAAGGTGCGCCACGGATACTCGAATTTGCAAATGAAACCTTGAAAGTTTCACCCAGTGTTTACACTGTTGTGTTGATTAAAAATGTGTTGTGAGCAGCAAATAAGCATATGGGAATGATTTCTGAATGATCATGTGATGCTGAGGAATGGAGCAATGACTGAAGAAAATGTAGCTTTACAATCCTATAAAAATTACAGTTTCAAATATATTAAAATAGACAACAGTTATGTGTAAATCATACTGCTTCACTGTCTTTGTGATCAACAGTGCGTTACAAAAGTAATACATTACAGGAATGTATATCTTTTTGCTGTAACACAGTAGTGTAAGGCATTACTTAAAGGGATAGTTCACCCAAAAATGAAAATTCGATGTTTATTTACTTACCCCCATGGCATCCAAGATGTAGGTGACTTTGTTTCCTCAGCAGAACACAAACGAAGATTT